>JACVTC010000028.1:955000-990000 GCA_016946835.1 Neocallimastix lanati (nom. inval.)
ATTATTATTATAATTATTATTATTATTAAATTAATATATTTTACAAATTTCTTTCTTGCTTTGCCTTTCGACTAATATATATATATATATATATATTGTTTAATATGTTTAATATTAAAATTAATAATTAATTAATTAATTAATTAATTGAATCTTGTAAATATTTAATAAATACCCTGAAGAATAAGAATAGGTGGTTCTACTATAATTTATTAAAAATAAAATAAAATAAAATAAATTTATAATAAAAAAAAAAATTAAATTATAAAACAATAATATTAATATTTCACTTTAAGATTTATTATACACATTTATATACATAATCATTTTAAATTTATATGATAATGTTTGTAAATATTCTATATTACATTGATCTTGGTTTTGATTTTAATTCTGATTTTAATTCTGATTTAGGACTTTCAACAAATCTTTCGGCATTATCTTCATTACTCGAATCAAGAATCTTTATATTAATATCATCAAAAGCTTTTATAAGATTATCATCATTACTCCTAATAATATTTTAGTGAATAATCAATATCAAATATTTCAAATTAATTATCAATAGTTAATTATATATTTATATATATATATTCATTTTTATATAGATATTAAAATTAATTTGAAAAATATTTATTCTAAATATAAATATAAGTTACTTTGAAGCAGAGGCACTTCTTGGTAAAGTATTACTTTGACTAATATTTCAATATTGAATTATTTATATTAATAGAATATACAGAGAAGAAAAAATATATATATATATATATATATAAAATAAAATAAAATAAAATAAAAAATAATATATATATTAATATAAAATTGATAATATTAAATTTTAATATATAAAAATAATTATATATATATATAAGAGAATAACCCTTGATTTTCCATGAATTTATATTTATAATGAATAAATATATTAAAATTTCAATATGAAATGTCCTTATAACAAGATAGTTTTAATAAAATAAATGTATATATTATATAAATTATAGAAATTTATATAATGTATAATATTTAAAATCTTATTAAATTATAAAATGTCTATACAAAATTTATATATTTTATTTTTTTTTAATATATTGTCAGTAATAATTGTCACAAGTCAAATATCAAATAAATAATTAAGAATAAATTAATTATTCTTAATGTCAGTAGTTTTTATAAATTGAAAAAAATAAAAATAAAAAAATAACTTAATATAATATTATATAAAATATTATATTTACTGATTATAAATACATATTATTGTTTATATTTGTTTTATGTAAAAATAAAAAAAAACTTTTTCTCAAAATTTATTTATGATAGTAAAATATTTTATTACTTTATAAATATTTTCTTGTATAATAATGGTTTTATAAATAATATTAATTTTTGTTAATAAATTTTTCGAATTTGTTTAATTTAAATAGCCTTAAATAAATCCTTATAATTTCATTATTTCATTAGATTATGTGAAATATTTTATATAATATATAGGTTATAAATAATTTGTTTTCTTTTATTAACTTTTCTATCAGTTTATTATATTAATTATTATTCCTATAACTTTTTTCCTTTTTTTTTTATATCTACTAGATAATTAAGAGTTTGAGTAGGAGAAAAAAAATATATATATATAGTTGTATGTATGTTTAGTTCATATGACTAAATATATTAGATAAATAGAATTACTATTCTATTATGAATAAGAATAACCAATTATTGTTACAATTAATTTTCCTTTCAGTCCAAATATGTATTTATATATAAAATTTAATAACTTTTATATTTATTTTATTATTTAAAAGGTTGTCATCAAAGTTTATTAATATATTCGTCTTGTCTAAATTTTATTTAAATATCTATTATCATCATAAGATAGTTGAGATATAAAAATATGATATTTATTATTTTGTTATTTTTTCTTTAATTTATGGCTTGAATGTTACAAAGATTATTAAATAATAAAAAAAAAAAAAAAAGTATATATATATATATATATTATCGGCTTAAATATTTATGTCATTTAATGTATAATTTATATGTCTATTAGTAATATTTAATATATATAATTTTTTTTTTTTTTTTTGGCTTCAGCTACAAAAATAATTATATATTTAAAAACTTTAAAATAAATTTAAGTGAACAGCCTTTTAAAAATAGTAATAGAAAAAAAAATAAAATAAAATAAAAATAATATTCCATAATAATATTTTAGTTCATAATTGTATATGTATATAATTAAATAATTAATTAGTATTCATTAACTAAATAATTTAAAGTATTAATTCTAATTAAATTATAATTAATTGAAATATTTGCAATTAAACAATTTTATTATAAATCGCGAAATATATATGTATAATATATATCAAAATATAATTAAATAAATAAAAATCTATATATAATAATTAATGTGTATCTTTTTTCCAAATTATTTTCTTATTTCTTCATAATAATTAAATATATTTAAATTTAATTGAAATTCTAATCTAATTATAAAATATATTATGATTTTTACTTCAACCTATAATTAATTACATTAAATATAATCCTATTTATTATTTATTTTAATTATATTTCAAAATCTTAATTTTATTTTATTTTGTTTTATTTTATATGTGAATTTAAATATTTTTAAATTTTTATATTTTAGATTTGAATATTTTTATAATTAATATTTAGGTTTCAATTTTTCTATATTTCTAAATTGTATATTTCTATATTTCTACATTTTGTTATTTCAGTATAAATAAAAATAAAAAAAAAAAAAAAAAAAAAAAAAGTAATCTAATAAATACGAACTTGATTTATTTAAAATCATTTAATAATATAAAAACCAAAACAACCAAAAAAATAAAAATAAAAAAAAAATTATGTCAATATATATCGATATGCGATTACAATATATTAGAATTAATTGAAATAAGCAGAAATCATTATAAAGTTTATTTTCTAAATAATGAATAATTAAATGAATTAAAGTTTTTAGTTATATTAATAATTAAACTTTTTTTTTTTTTTAATATTTGGGATAAAATTTGTTAATATGAATAAATAATTCAAATTGATTCAAATAAATAAAAATGAATAAATTCATATAATATTTATATATGAATTATACAAAAGCTTTATTCGTAATATATAATTAAAAGTATAAAAGTATACCTAAATCATTAAAATATAATTTTTTTATATTTGGATGTTTGGTTTATACATAAAATAAAAAAAAAAAGTATAAATTATGGAAATATAGAATATAAATAATACATTATAAAATATTATAAAATATAGTATTAATTATGAATATATATTATTAGTATTTGATATTAAAATTCATTTTACATAAAATAATATATATAAAAATTATCTTCTACTATGATAAAATATCCATACAAGAACAATTTATTTAATATTAATTATATATATTTTTTATAGAAAATTAAAACTAAATCATAAAACAAAATTAAAAAAAAGAATTACCGATATATAAAAAAATTATTTCATACTTTTTTAAACAATAAATATAAATAATAAATAAATGAATAGATAAATAAATATATATTAAATAAATAATTAATAATTATGAATAATGAATAAACAATAAATATAAATAATAAATAAATGAATTATGAAAATAAATATTCATATAATTAACAATTAAATATATATATTTTATATTACATTATATTTTTATAATATTTATAATTTAAAAAAGGATGGTGTGATTAGATTGTATTGCCTTTTTTTTACTATAAAATAAAACTTTTAGTAAAAAAAAAAATTTAAAATTATTTTTAAATATTATATATTGAAGTTAAAAAGTTAAAATAAATTTAAAAATAAAATTATAATAAAGTAAATTTAATATAAAAAAAAAATTATTCTTTTATTGTAAATTTAATCTTTGCTTTCTCTACAAAAATACACACCCACAATTTTAAATAAATTTAAAAATAAAATTATAATAAAGTAAATTTAATTTAAAAAAAAAAAAAATTATTCTTTTATTGTAAATTTAATCTTTACTTTCACTACAAAATACACACCCACAATTTTAAATCAACTTTATGAATTTTTAGAGATACTTTAGAAAGAAAAAAATATATCATAATATAATAATAAAATAATAAATAAATAAATAAATATATAATAATTTTTGATATCTATTTATAATTTAGTATTAATAAATTGAATTTATATTTAAATAATATATCAATAAAAATAATAAAATAGATTTCTCATTACAATAGTAACTAGTTTTTTTTTCATAATGAAAAAAAATAATATATTCTTAATTTCAATGATTACTCAGCCACCTTATTTAAATTAATTTATATTTAAATATATTAATATGTGGTTTTCAATTTGTATGATTCAAATATAATGTATGTTTTTAGGCGTTATATTTTTATTCTATATATTATTTACAACAGCTCTTCCCTTTATTGCTTTTTTTTATATTTCTTTTTCTTCACTACCGAATATAGAAAAATTTTTAAATTGTCATTCAAATTGTTAATTTTATTTAAAAATATAAAATTATTAATTTATTTTATTATTTAATTTATTTATATTTTTTTTTAAACCAGACAATGGGACCTCCAGCCAGTCTCTCCCTTAAACGTAATGGACTATCATTGGATTCTTTGTCATACAATTTCGGTATCAATACAAGCCTCTCTCTAAGCAAGCCTAATATGAAAAACATTTCCTATACACCGCTTTAAATGACGGTCTTCTTTTCAGTGATCTCTTGAATCATCATCAAGGGAGAGGAACAACTAAACTACATTAATTCTCTCTCAAAAATTCAAATGTTTTCTGTACTAGTAATTATATAATTTAACAACAGAAATATTTACCATAACTAGCGAACAATCAATTTCATTTAAAGGGTAAAACATTTTAGGAGGACGAAAATCGCCCCATAAAAATTCAGGAGGCAATCACACAATGAAAAGATTGCTATATATATATATATATATATTTAAAAATAATAACTTTTTTTTTTTTTTTTTTTCACTTAATACACTTCTTTAATTAGCTTCTATAATTAAGTTAATAATTCAGTAAAAAAAAATCTTAAAACTATTTAAAGATTCAATATTCTGTGATACCTAAATTGATAGTAATTTTTTACTTTATAAAATTATTAACTAAATTTTAATTTTTATCCACAGGAAATAAAAGAAGAAGGTGGGATAAATCCTCTGAAAATTATTGGAATATCATTTTAAATATATATAAATAAAAAAAAAAAAATAATAATAATAATAAAATAAAACTTTTCTCTCTTTATAATTATGTAATGATACCATACTTTCTAACAAAATAAATTTATTTCCTCGTTAATTATAATTAAAATTAAATTTACTATTATTATTATTATTATTATTATTATTATTATTATTATTATTATTATTATTATTAATTATTAATTATTAATTATCCTTCAAATACTTATAAATTATTAAAATTTAAATTTCTTTTCATCTACTAAAGATAATTGAATTTTAATAAGTAACTCATCCAATAATAATGCAAGCTAATTCACAATCTTCTTTTTTTTTTTTTTTTATTTTATTTTATTTTATTTTATTTTATTTTATTTTATTTTATTTTATTTTATTTTTATTATTATTTTTATTTTTATTATATATATATATATATTAAATTATTATTATTATTATTATTATAATTTTTTTTTTTTTTTTTGTTATTTTTGATTTTGTTTTTGTTTTTGATTTTGTTTTGTTTTGTTTTGTTTTTGATTTTTGATTTTTTTTTTTTTTTTTTTTTTTTTTAAGATTAACATTATTAATTATTTATTTATATATATATGGTGCCCAACCATATATATATTCTTTTTTCTTTTATTTAATCATATTATTAATATCATTTAAAGAAGTAAAAATCAAAGATAATTGAAGAAATATAGATATATAATTATATCATTTACTTATTATAATTGTTTTATATAATATTATTATAAATATTCTTTTTTCTTTATTATTTATTTATTAAAAATAATATAATAATGAATTTTTAATAAATATAATAATATAAAGAAAAAGAAAAGAAAATTTTTATTTTATGTTTATATTTAAATTTGACTTTTTATTTCCCAGAAATAATATTATTGATTAGTTGTTTATTTTTATTTATATATATATATATATTATTATTAGTTATTATTATTATTATTATTATAATTATTTTCTTTTCTTTTCTTTCATTATTCCTATATGTACTAATCTATAATTCTATTATAGTAATAAGTAAGAAAAGATAAGAAAATATATATTAAAAATAAATAAACTAATATAAAATATATATATATATGAAATTGATTAATTTTTTTTTTTTTTTTAATTTGTATATTTCGTAAATTTTTAATTCAGCATTTATTTTTGTTTATACTTTTGTTCTTGTAGTTTATTTTTTGTTTGTTTCTTAAATCTGTTTATTTTTTTCATTTTATCTATTTTTATATGTACTTATATAAATATTTTTGAAAAAAAAAAATTTTTTTTTCTATCTATTTTATATATGCTTATATAAATTATCTATTCATTCTATTTTTTAATGTAAAAGTAAACGAATATCAATACACATAAAATAAATATAATTAAAATCCACATCACACTTCCTCCTTGAGTTTGCATCATAACTCCTAATTTATTCATAGTATTTCCAAGTAATGATTTAGTTGAATGCATATCATCATCCTTTTTTTTTAAAAAAAAAATTTTAATAAATATATATATATTATTATTATTTAAATACAAATTATTATATAATTTATAATATAAAATTAAAAAAATAAAATAAAATAAAATAAAATATAGATAGATAGATAGATAATATAGAAAGAGAGAGAACAATATATATATATAAATAGATTAATAAGAAATTTTTTAATTGATTATTTACACTTTTTTCTTTATTTAATTATTTTTATTTTATAGAAAAAAATACTATGTTAAATATTGTTATTGTTAGTATCATACCATTTCATCCAAAAATTGATTTTGGGATCTCACTTCAGCACCAATTAATAAAGAAACCTTGTTAATGATAATAATAATAATAATAATAATAATTTTTATATTGTATATTTTTTATTAAAAATAATCATTTATATATTGTATATATTAAATTGATTATGTATATGTATCGATAGATTTAATTATGAAAAAAAAAAAAAAAAAAAAAAAAAAAAAAAAAAAAGTTCAATAACAAACAAATATTTATTTATTTCAAATTATAAAAATTAAAAAAAAAAATAAAAATAATAATAAATTTCAATTATTAAGATATAAATATCAAATATTCGAAATATTTAAATACTATTATATATACCTCTTTTAAAGTTTTCATTTTTTCAGATAAGGATAATACTTGTTCATCATTTTGTTTTTCTATTAAATATGGATCAGCTGACTGAGAACTACTGGAATTAGTTCTATAACCATCAAATAAAGCATCTCTATCAGATAAATATGGATTTCTATTTATATAATAATTATATAATTGTAGTATACAATATAAAATTATTAAAGAATTAAAGCAAAAGAAAGAAAAAAGGATATTAAAAATAATAATTAATGAATAACATTAGTTTAATAATTTTATTTATTAAAATATATAAAAAGAATAATTGATTGCAAAAATAACTAATAAATATAATTTCTACAAATTATTATTATTGTTATTAGTATTAGTACTTATAATAACCTTGTTATTGGTCTTGACATTTTAAATTTATTTTTTTATTATTTTTGTTAATTAAAAAGATTTTTCGAATTTATGATGATAAATTATGTTTTATTGTTTATAAAATTTTAATAAAATTTAAATATATATATATATTTCGAATTAATTCTTTTTTATAAAAAAAAAAAATGAAAATGAATTAATATTCTATTGAAAATAATTATTTTCTTTTTTTTTTTTTTTGTTTGTTTTTTTTTTGTTTGTTTGTTTGTTTGTTTGTGTGGATTTGATATTACAAATAAAGTATTATTTTAAGCTTTATTTTGTAAAATTATTTATTTTTTTATTTTTTTTTTTTAAAAAAAAAAATAATAATTATATATTTTAAAATAAAAAAAAAAAAAAAAAAAAAAAAAAAACTTTTTTTAAATATTTATTATTATTAATATGATTATTATTTTATTTATTTGTTTGTTTTGTTTTTTATTTTTCTTTTTTCTTTTTTAATTTTTTTATTTTTAATTTTTTTTTTTATTTTTAATTCTTATTTAATTTAAAATTATTATTATTAAAATTAATATTAATATTAATTATTTCTTTTCTTTTTAATTTTTACTCTCTATTTTTATTTTATTATTATTTCTTTAATATCCTGGTTTATACAAATATAGTATATTAATGAAATTAAATCAATTAAGATATCTGATTTTGTTTTGGAAATTTTATTTTAAAATTTAATAATCTTATAATCTTAAAAACATAATAATAATGTAGTTATACCTAACCCATTGTGTATATTAAAAAAATTTTTTATGAACTTTAATCTTATATATAAAAACATGCATGATCAGAGTAATGTGATATAATATATTAACAATAATCAACTTTTTTTTTTTCCATAATCTCCTTAATACAATTTTTAAATTTTATAATAAAATTATTTTAATTGTAATTTTACAATATTTTTTTTGGTGACGTTCTTGATTATATATAAGAATGTTATTTATAAACAATTAAACCTAAAAAATTGATTAATTATATTTATTATACAATAAAATAATAATTTTTTTTTACATCAGATTTTTTTTTCATATTTAACATCATTATTTATATTTTTTAATAAAAACAATAATAATAAATAATTAATAATAAACAGTAACTAGTAATAAATAATAAATATTACATATTAAATAATTATATAATTGAATAATTAAATAAAATTAAATAGTAAATAGTAAATAGTAAATAGTAAACAATAAATAGTAAATAATAAATAATAAATAGTAAATAGTAAATATTAAATTTATTGTTTATATAAATATTAAATATTAAATATTTAAATAATAATAAATAATAAATAATAAATAATAAATAATAAATAATAAATAATAAATAATAAATAATAAATAATAAATAATAAATAATAAATAATAAATAATAAATAATAAATAATAAATAATAAATAATAAATAATAAATAATAAATAATAAATAATTAAATAATAAATAATAAATAATTAAATAATAAATAATAAATAATAAATAATAAATAATAAATAATGAAATAATAAATAATAAATAATTAAATAATAAATAATAAATAATAAATAATAAATAATAAATAAATGAATAATAAATAATGAATAATTAATAATTAATAATAATTAATTATTATTATAAAATATAAATATATGAAGTTTATTTTATAGCAACATAATAGTATTAATTAAAAAAGAATTTTAAAGAGTATATACATTTAATATAAATAGTTTAGGTAAAATGTTTTTCAATGGATAACTTTTTTTTTTTTTTGATATTTAAATATTTTTTTGAAATAAATATTATTCATAGAATCTTCTTATAATTACTACAATTAAAATGGACTTTATGTTATTGTAATTATTACATATATATAATATTCTTTGTTCTTTATTATCTTTGTAAATTTTATTGTTCATTCATTTTGTTTTATTTTTATTCTTTAAGTAAATTTTAGTATTTATTATTAATTTATTTTATTTTATTATATTTATTATTTTTTTTTAAAAAAAAAAAAAAGAAAAATTTTAATGTTTCACAAACATTATTCAGTTGTGATTCAAACTCTAAATATTAATAAATTTAAATTTAATAAAATTTTTAAACTATTTATTTATAAATTAAATATACAGAATATTTTTTAAATTTTTTAAGCATTTTTATTTATTTTTTTTTTAAAATTATATGAGTAGAGGAAATAATCTTAATATAAATAATTATAATATTAATTTGGAAATATTTATATACTAATTAAAAAACAAAAAATAAAAAAAAAAAAAAAAAAAAAAGAGAAAAAAACATTGAAAAAAGTATTATTAATAAAATATCATTGAATAATTGTCGTTAATATAATTTTATTTAATAAATATAGCTGTATGAAATAAATAATAATATAAATAGTATCAAAAAAAAAAAAAAAATATATATATATATATAATAATGAAACCCAAAAGAGAGAAAAAAAATAATATTGACCTTTTTATAAAATTAATTATTATCATTACTATCTTTGATTATGTTGTTAATTGCTGAAGCATATTAATATATAAATATAATAATACAATTTATTATATTTATATACATCAACAATTAATAACTTAACATTTATTATTTATTATATATATATTTCAAATTTTTTATTATTTATTATTTAATATAATAAAATTAATTGATTGATTAATTAATTAATGAAACATTACCAAACATTAATTTATATATATATATATAGATGTACATATAAGTTATATTTAATAATTTTCAAAAAAAAAAAAAAAAAAAAATAATTAATTAATTAAAAAATTGTAGAGGATCATTTTAATCTAAACCATTCTGAACCTTAAATTTTTATGCTAAACAATATTGTTGATTATTCTATATAACATTTAGTATTCCTAATTTTGTTAATATTATTAATAATAAAAAAAAAAAAAAAAAGGAAAAAAAAGGAAAAACAAAAGCAAAAGCAAAAGCAAAAAAAAAAAAAATTTGCTTTTCTTATAAGATAAAATCTATCACTTTACTTTATTATAAAATCTAAAAAAAAAAAAAAAAAAAAAAAAAGAATATACAATAAAGTAAAATATTCAATAAATAAACAAATAAATAAAATAAATAATTAAATAAAAATAAAAAAAAAAACTTAAAAAATAAAGAATAAAAATAATTAATAAAGTAAAAATAAATATAATAATAATAATTAAAAATAATTATTATTTAAGAACACTATTAAGAAAAATTTTAAAATTAAACCTTTTTTTGATATTGTAAATTAATAATAAATTTTTATTTAATTATTATTTTTTTAAAATCTTGTACTTAAATTATTGCGTATATAAAATATGTATACAATGTATATAGAAATATAAATATTATGCGTTTTATATACATATATATATTATTATTTTTTTGAATATTATAATTACAAAATTATAAAATTTTAAATATATATATATATTCTATCTATATATAATAAATTTAATCTAATAATTACTATAATTTTTTAAATATATAAAAAAAATAAAATTTGATAGTCAATATAAACGGTACAATACCCATCGAAATGATAAACTTTTTTCTAATTTTTTTTTGTTTTTTTTTGTTTTTTTTTGCTTTTCTTTTTTTTTTTTTTGTTTTTTTTTTGTTTTTTTTTTTGTATTTTTTTCTTGTTTTTTTTTTTTTTTTTTTTTGTAAAAAAAAATAATTTATTTATTTATTGATTTTCATTTTCATTTTCACTTTCTACTTATTTTATTATTATTATTATCTTTTCTTTCTTTTTTTCTATATTTATATTTTTTTTTAATTTTTTATTTTTTTATTTAAGCTTCGACATTGTTGCGGATCTTCTTTTCCTTAAGATCTTGTTCTAACTTCTTTTCAGCTGGGGTCTTAGAGCTACCGTAAAGGTGTTCCATTTCTTCTAAAGATAATCCCTTAGTTTCACGAATACATACAGATGCGAAGATGAATGAAATGAAGCAGAAAGCAGCGAAAATTAAGAAAGTGTAGTACTTCAAATATTTCATAATAGTAGTCATTGGTGAGGTGACCATAATACTACCAATACATTGAGCAATTGAACCTAAACAGTTAGCCTTAGCACGCATACGAATTGGGAATACTTCGGCTTGGAAAACAAAGACAACGGAACTCCAAGACCAACCGTAAATAATTGTGAAACAGTACATAATAACGACACAAATCCAACCGAAGGCCTTGTTATTAGTAGTATCAACAAGAAGACACATAGCAAAAATACCAATCATACAAATACCAAGAAGGAAGGCACCCCACTTAAGGATTGGCTTTCTACCAAAGTTTTCAATGTATTTCATAGCTGGAAGAGTAAGAAGGAAGGAAATTAAATTGTTTAATACAGTTAACCAAGCACCATATTGTGCAAGAGAAATACCAAGATATTTACTGTAAATTTGAGTGGAGTAATAACCGATAGCATTAACACCAACAAGCATGTGAAGCATTTGTAATAAACAAACGACAATAACACGGTATAAGATGTTCTTAGTACGGAACATTTCACCCCAGGTAACCATACCTTCTGAAAGTTCAACCTTAAGTCTAGTATTCATTTCATTGAACTCTTCAACAACAGCTGGATGACAGTCACCCTTTTCACGAATCTTAGCAAGGTTCTTAAGAGCACGATCATCCTTGTTTTTCATTAATAAGTAACGTGGAGTTTCTGGAAGGAACCAAACAAGAATGACAAAGAATACAGCTGGAATTAATAAACCACCTAAAGCAACCTTCCATTGAGCAGTCATATTCTTGGTAATTAACTTTAAACATAAAGTATCATGTAAACTAGCAAGTAACATACCAACTTGAAGACCTAAAGCATTAACAATACCAAGAGTACCACGAATTTGTTTTGGTGCAACTTCTGCAATATATAATGGACATAAACAAAGGGCAATACCTGAAGCTATACCAGCAATAAAACGACCAATACAAAGTAAAAGGACATTACCACCGAATACTTGAATGAGAGAACCAATAAGATAAATAATAGAACCAATACGTAAAGACTTGATACGACCAATGTTATCCATTAAGTAAAGTACAACAATAGCACCACAAATACTACCTACAGTGAAGGATGGGGTAATAATCATTTCTCTGAAAGTTTTATCATCAGTTTCTAAGAAAGCTTTAGCCTTTGGATCAAAATAGTACATACCAAATTGTTTACCAAAAGAAGCTCTCATTGAGAAAATAATACTATTATTATTTTAAATTAATGTTTTTTCATTATTTTTAAATAAAAAAAAAAAAAAAGTAAAAATTATTAATATTATTAATACTAATATTAATATATTAATAGTATTTATTATTTTGTTCTTTTTTTTTTTTTTAAATTTTTAATAACATTATTACTTTTCTTTATTCTATCTTATTATAGAATAGGATGATAATTTTATTCAAAGAGCTTTAATACTTACTTTAACATACCGACTTCCCAACCGTAAACAATGGAACCGATACCACAAATGATTACGTAGAAGAATAAACGTTTGTTAATATATTCTAATTTACCCATTTTTTACTATTTTTATTTGATTAAAATAACTTTAAATAAAAAAATAAACTTAAAAAAAATTGTATACTTTATTTCATATATATATATATTATTTTAAATATATATAAATATTTTTAAAAATTTATGAATGATAGTAGTAAAAAAAGTAGTTTTTTAAGGAAAAAAATAAACTATTTATATTTCGTACAAAAGAAAAAAAAATTATGGAAAAAAAATAAATTTAATTAATAGAACGAAAAAACCTTTATTTTAAAATCTTAATTTATAATATATATTGTTAAAAAAAAAGAAAACCTTTTTTTAATAATTATTTCTATTTTGATATTGAAACATTTTTTTACATAATTTTAAAATAATTTTTTCCTTTTAATTAATTAGTTAATATAGATTAAGATTCTAAATTTTATTTTTAATATTTATTTTTATTAAATTGGAAAAAAAAAAAAATATATATATATATATATATATTATATTGCCTTTTTAATATATAATTATATTATTCCATAAATTAAACATAATATAACAATTTATAAAATTTTTTATTTTTAAATATTAAAAATAAATGAAAAAAATTAAATGTTAATATAATAAAAATATATTACATTCATATTTTTTTTTTTTTTAAGAGGGAAAACCTTTTTTTTTTTTTTAATTTTTTTAATAGTAAAATTATATATATAGATAGGTTTTTTTTTATAGTGGTAAAATTATATATATATATAATGGAATATCATTTTTATTACAATAAAACTTGTTTTTATTATAATTTATAAATTTTTTTATTAATCGTATTGTTTCTTCATAAATAAAATAATTAGAAGAATTTAATTAGAATATATTATTATTAAGTTATTATATTTGTTTAATTAAGTAAAAAAAATTTGATTTATTAATAAATGCATTAATCATAGTAGTGGAACTTTAACATTAATTATAATTAATATTAAAGTCCCACTTTAAAGTATAATTAAATAATTAAAAAAATAGATATAAAGAAGAAAAAGAAAAAGAAAAAGAAAAAGAAAAAGAACCAAAAAATAAAATAAAATAATAATAAAATAAATTATTTAAAAAAATAATAAAAAATAAAAAATAAAACTAAATAATAGTATAATAACTTCAGAAATAATTATTATTATGAGTATTTTCATTTTATTTTACTTTATAAAAATTAAATATAGAATAGTGCTTTTTCTAAATAAAAAAAAATTTTGTATCTAAATAAATAAAAGTAGTATATTAATTATTTGGTAAATCATTTAATATAACTTAACTATTATTCTATTTTTGAAATTTTAATATCAATTTCAGAATTTAAACGTTTTTTTTTTTAAAAAAAAAAAAAAAATACTTAAAGATAATTTGTTATTAAATATAATTAATATTAAATCAAAATTTATTATAAAAAAAATAAAAAAAAAATTTTATAGGAGTGGGCTATTTAATATAATAAATATTTATATTCTGTTTTTCTATGTTAAAAAAAAAAAAAAAAGTAATAAAGCATATATAATAAATATTTATTATTCATAAATAATCATTTTTTAGTATTTTAATAAATACTATTATGGGAATTTAATATAATTAAAAGCTATTAAATATTTATAATTTTAATAATTTTGTATTTTCTAGAATACAAAAAAAAAAAAAAATTATTCATTGAAATACTTGGTAGATGTACTTTTATTTTTGTTTTTTTTTTTGAATAAAAAAAAATTAATACAATATGAAGATGAAATTATTATTTATAAAGGTTTAATATTTTTTTGGTTATATTAATGTATAATAATTTTATTAAATAAATTATTCTTTTTCTTATATAAAGTGTAATATATAATTATATTGGTAATTCTTTAAAAACTCTATATTATTTTTTTTTATAATTATAATTATTATATATATTTTAATTATATATATATTATTTTTTTAATAATGATTATAATTATATATAAACATATATATATATAAATAATCCATTTTACTTTGACACAAAAATTATTATAACTTTTTTATTTGAATTTAGTGCTTTTCGCAATATGGCTCATAAAATTTTTAAAATAAAGTCATACATTTTTAAGATATTCTATACAATTATAAGTAAATATATAAATAATTATTATTTCAAAAGAAATAATAATATATTCTATTAAAAAAGAATTATAAAAAATTATTTTTACAATTATCAATAAATTATATATATTAAAAAAGAATATTTATTATTTATTTAATATTTATTTAATTATTATTTCTTTAATTATTAAAAAAAATAAGCCACATATGAAATTACGCCACATTGTGAAATGTACGATCCCTTTTTATTTTAATATAAATTATTATTGATGTTCATAATTACATAATTATATATTTGTAATAATTTTAATATAAATATATACATGTACATAATGAAGATATTAGATCTATATCTACTTTCAAATTAATGCTTAATTTACATTTTTTTAATCATTGTATAACAAGAAGAAAAGATCAACGTTTAGATAAAATAAAAAGTTATTAATAGGAAAATATATAAAATATATTGAAATTATATAAATTTATTAAATATATTTTATATTTAAAATATAATATTGAGACATTTTAATAATTATTGTTATAATAATTATTAAATATTGTAACCTCAGTAGTTTTAATGTTAATAATATTATGAAACTCGTTTTTAAAAATTTAAACATTAAATTTTATACATATATATTATTAGATTTTAATATAATGATTTTAATATAAAATGTTGATTTTTTTTTTTCTTATTCTCATACTTAAAATCATTGGTACAAAAAATTAATTATAGATAATAAATATTTCATATCTAATATTAAATATATGTTTTAATATATTTAATAATAAATATTTCATATCTAATATTAAATATATGTTTTAATTTATTTAATAATAAATATTTCATATCTAATATTAAATATATTTAGTAAGTATAATAATTAATTTAGAAGATTATTCTCTTTAAAATATAGCAATTCTTAACAGTAAATCATCTGCAATTTTATTATTTTAACATTATTATTTTAGCTAATCATCCCCAATTCTATTGTAATTTATTTAGTAATTAATATTACTTATATTTATTATTTATTATTTATTATATATTAAATATTATATATTATAAATTATCATCATTATACAATTCTGCTTAATACTTAATATAGGAGTAATAAAACTGGTGAATTTGAATTAAAATTAGATAAAGAAAAAATTATATTTTTAATATATAAATATATAATAAATAATCAAAGAAATTTAAAATAATATATTATTAAGGGAGATATAATTAATAATTATAAATCATTTATTTCTATATTTATTTATTTATTTACTTATTAAATCTATACAAAAAAATTTTTTTTATAAAAAAAGGGACTTTAAGCAAAAGCAAATAATAGAGCTATATGTTTAAAATGAATAATATTTAATCTTCAAAAAGAAAATATACATTGTTTTATATATATAAATTTCAAAATAAATTAGGAATTATTTAAAATAAAAAAAAAAAAAAACTTTCAAAAATTAATAATAAAACTTTTAAATAATAAATGTATTTATTTATTTATTTATTTATTTATTTATTTATTTATTATTTATTTATTTATTTATTTATTTATTATTTATTTATTTATTTATTTATATAATAAATATTTTTAAAATAAAAAAAAATAAAGTAAAAAAGGGATCAGTAAATTTTTTGGTATTAAAAAAAAAAAGGGATTTAATTTTTTTTTTCTTTTTTTGTTAAAAAAAAAATAGATATATTAAATATTTTTAGTAGGAAATTTTAATAATACATTACAATATTATTTTAATAAATTATTTTTTATATTAAATAATTTAAATAATAAAAAAAATTTTCTTTAAAAAAATTATTTCTATATATTTTAATGAATAATAAATATATTTTTAATATATTAAAAAAATATATTTTTTTATATAATTATATATCAAACAATTTTAAACTGATTATAGATAATAAACAATATTAAATCTGTTTTTTTTTTTTTTTTTTTTAAAAAAAAAAATGGTACAAATTTGAATAGTAACCAAACTTTTTTTTAGAAAATTAAACTTACACCCCCCCTCTTTCAAATATGAATTTTATATAAATTAAAGTTTAAAATAAATTATTAATAAATAAAAAAAAAAATTTATATATGTATATAATATATTTTATCCTTATTATAGAAAAGTGGATTTTTTTTTTCTTCTATTTATTTATTTAATTTTTGCCATTAATAAATTTATTATCTTAATATATATATATATTATGATTAAATTTTATATTATTTATATATATAGTATATAAATTGCAAATAAAATTAAAAAAAATAAATTTTATCATTTATAAATGAAATTATTCCATCATTATTTTTTCATTTCTTTTTTTTTTTATATATATATTTAAAAAAAATTAATAAATAAAGAAGAAAAAAAAAAAAAAAAAAAAAAAAGGAAATTTTTTAATAATCTTTTTCTTAATAATATATTATATATCTCTTTTTTTTTTTATAACTTATATTTTATATCTTATATATTTTACTTTTACATTATATGGAATAACATTATACTAGTTCATGATATTTTAAATTTTTTCATTTAAGATATTTTATATACTCATAAAAAATAAATTCATAAAAAAAAAATAATAAATTATAAAGTTCTTTTCTTTTTAAATATTATTTATTTATTTATTTATTTATAAATTTAGATTAACGTACAAAAATTGAATTACAAATATAGTAAAATTAAAAAAAATGAATACTTTTAAATTATATTAGTTAAATAAAAAAATTTTTTTTTTTTTTTGTTAATATTTGTTTAAAAAATGAATTTTCGAGCTTTCTATTGAAATATATTAAATATTTAATATCATTTAAAATTTATGTCAAAATTTCATAGAAAACTTTTAAAATCATTTTTCCCCTAACTACACATTAATATTTAATTTTTTTTTTTTTTTTTTTTTAAGTTTGTAATAATTGAAAAATAATAAAAAAAGAAAAACTATTATAAATAAAATAAAAATAATTGATTAAAATAAATTAATAATAGAAAATAAAAAAAAAAAAATAAACATTTATTTATTAAATTTTTTTATTTTCTTTTCATCTTATTATTAATTTTTATAATTATTTTTATTTTATTTTTTCTTTAGAATTAATTTTAACTTTATTTTATTATTTTCCTATATTTTTTTTATTTTTATTTTTATTACTTTCCCATTTCTTACAAACATAGTTTTTTTTTTTTAAAAAAAAACTTAGCATTCCTTAACATTAGTTTCGAAACAATCATTAATTCCCTTCTTGAATTCAGCTTTATTTTCAACACTGTTATCACCATAAAGTTTATCCATATCTTCTAAAGGTATACCTCTAGTTTCACGAATACAGAAGTGAGCGAAGATGAAGGCAATAAAACAGAAACCGGCGTAAATCCAGAAAGTGTAGAAAGATAAATATTTCATTAAAGTAGTAGTAGTGGATGAAACAATGACACTACCAATGTATTGGAAGATACCACCAATAGTATTAGCCTTAGCACGCATACGAAGTGGGAAAATTTCAGATTGGTAAACGAAAACAACGGAACTCCATGACCAACTGTAAATAATACCGAATAAGTACATAACAATAACACAGAGCCAACCAAATACCATCTTGTGAGTAGCATCACAAAGGTGACAAAGAGCATAAATAGCAACCATACATAAACCAAGACCAAGAGCACCCCACTTAAGAATTGGTTTTCTTCCAAAGTTTTCAATGTATCTCATTGCTGGGAAAGTACAAATGAAGGAAATAACGTTCATTAAAGTAGCGAGCCAGGCACCATACTTAGCAAGAGAAATACCAAGGTATTTACTGTAAATTTGAGTAGAGTAGTAACCGATGGCGTTAACACCAACAAACATGTGAAGAAGTTGTAAAATGGATACAATTACAATACGATAGAAAATAGATTTGGTAGTTAACATTTCCTTCCATGAAACAATACCTTCAGAAAGTTCAAGTCTAAGCTTAGAACTCATTTCATTGAATTCATTGGCGACACTAACGTCAGTAATTGGCTTTTGACGAATGTAAGCTAAATTCTTAAGAGCTTGTTCTTCTTTGTTCTTCATTAATAATAAACGTGGGGTTTCTGGAAGGAACCAAACAAAGAGAAGGAATAAAGTAGCTGGAATCATTTGACAACCAACAGCAACTCTCCATTGGGCATTCATATTCTTAGTAATTAACTTTAAGCAAAGAGTGTTACAGAAAGATGATAAGAACATACCACCTTGAAGACCAAGAGAGTTAACAATACCTAAAGTACCTCTAATTTCCTTTGGAGCAATTTCAGCAATGAACACTGGACAGACACATAAAGAAATACCAGAGGCAATACCACTAATGAAACGACCAATACATAAAACGGTAATACCATTACATAAAACTTGAATAAGACCACCAATGAAGTAAATAATAGAACCAAGACGTAAACATCTAATACGACCAAGTCTATCCATTAAAAAGTATACTAAGATAGAACCAGCAATACCACCAATAGTGAAAGTTGGAGTAATAATCATTTCTCTAAATTCCTTATCATGACTTTCTAAGAAAGTCTTAGCTCTTGGATTAAATTCATATAAACCAAATACTTTACCGAAAGAAGCTCTCATAGAGAAAATGATACTAAATATTTATTTTTAAATCAATGTTATTTTACAAAATTTAAACATATAATTATTTTATTAATATTTCAATATAATTTTGTTTGTTTATTTATTTATTTATTATTTGTTTTGTTTATGTTCTGATTGAAATAGTTCTTTTAAAAGTAAAAAAAAAAAAAAAAAAAAAAAAAATATTTTACTTACTTTAACATACCAACTTCCCATCCATAAATAAGGGAAGCAACGGAGGCAATAGTAACAAATAATAATAATCTTCTTGTAACAAAATCAGTCTTTCTAACCATTTTTATAAAAAAAAAATACTTAATTTAAAAAATAAAAAAATCTAAAAAAAATCTAAAATTTAATTTATAAACAAAAAAACTTTTTTATTTTAATATATACAAAATATTATTTATCTTTTTCTTAAATTAATAATAATAATTGTTTAATTATTTTCAGTTATAAAAATAAAAATAATAAACAAATTATTATTTATAAAAATTAAAATTTTGATAGTCTATTATTAAATTAAATATAATTATGTAAATAAAAAAAAAGAAAAAAAATTTTTTTGATTCTTTTTTTTTTCTTTTATATAATTTTATAACAAATATTTTAATAATTAATAGATTTATATAAATTTATATAGCATTTATTAATTTTATATTAAAATAAAATTAATATAAAAATATAAAAAATATTGAAAGACCATATATTAAATTTGTTTTTGCTTTGGTTTTTTTTTTTTTTTTTTTTTTTTTTCTATCAATATTAAATAAATAAAATACATTTTGTGAATTAATAAATAATAATATTAAAAAAAACATGTCTAATCTTTTTTTTTTTTGGTTGTTTGTTTATAAAATATTTAATTAAATATAATATATTATTAAATTAAAAACTATTAATTACCAATAAATAAAAAATATAGAATTAATATATTAATATATGTTTTGGATATTAATATAAATATTAATATATTTTTATTTATTGGATGAAAGTACAAAAAAAAAAAATAAAAAAAAATGTAATGAGAAAATTATTAAATATATGTAGATTAATTGAGATATCAAATTTTAATATATAATATAATTATTAAAATTTTTATTATTTATATTTAATTATTAATTATAATTAAAAATATAATATAATTTAATAAAGAAAGTTAATTTAAAATGAGTAATAGAAAAAACGATTTTTTTTTTTTTTTTAATTATTCTTTTTACTTTTTTATATATATTTGTTAAAAGAATAGGAATAGCGGATGTATACAATACTTTTATATAATATTTAAATATTGACATATTTGTATATAATGAATAATATTTAAATTTAAGTTGAATTTTTTTATTTTTGTACTAATTATTGAAATACCTTGGTAATTATATTTTAATAATATTTAAACTACATAGTAAAAGTTTTTTAATAAAAAATTTTAAACTTTAAAAATTTACCATTCTCATCAATTTTTATCTTTATTTTTATATTTATTTTTGTTTTTTGTTTTTATTTTTTTTTTGTTTTTTTTTTTTTTTGTTTTTTTTTGCTTTTTTTTTGTCAAAAGGAATAATATAAAAAGTTATCAAAATGGAGAGCAATTATATCATAACAACTTAATAATTAAATGTGATAATAATTTAATAACTAAATATAACAATAACTTAATAATTAAATAATAATTAAATAATTATATTTAATTTTATAATATTTGTCTATTTAAGGAAATACAGAATTTAGTAGAAAATCACCCTTATTATCTTGAAATTCTGGGTCGAATTAATCTTAAATTCTTGTACAACATGAAATATTGCTTAATATAATAATTCTTTATTATCATGAAAATCTAGACTTATTTATTTTTCTATCTTTTTTTCTTTTTTTTTTTGTACAACATTAAATATTATGTAATAATATTTATATCTATATATATTTATAGTTTTTATTAAATTTTAATATTCTATAAAATTATGAAGTATCAAATAAATAGTAATATATAAACATTCTTTATATTCTTTTCTAGTAGTCTAGTCTTTATCAAAATTAAATCATAATACACTTAATTCCTTAATTCTCTTCTTTATTGGAAAAATAAAGTTTTTATAATTTTCATTTATATGTTTTAAATAAATTACTGGTTTCGAAAATTTTTGATCTACTATATTTGTTTTTTTAATAATATTTCTATTGAATAAATTATAACTTAAATTTATTTTTAATTATCAATTTTTGTAAAATATATAAATTTATTATATATTATTTTCTTTTTAATTATATGAATATTTTTTTATTTACTTTTTTTATTATGTATTATTAATTATTTCTTTCAAATTTAAATATTTTTTAAATTTATTATTAAATGCAGTTTAAATATAAATATCATATTATCATTACACTTTCATTTGTTTTATTTTATTTTTTTATTACCTATTATCAGACTTTAGTAAACTAATTATTTTTATCCAATTAAATAAAGATTATTTATTGGACATTATATTACTATAAAATAAGTTTTATTTTTTAATGATTAATTAATTAAAAAAAAAAAAAAAAGAGTTGTAATTTTAATTGATACTTTTTTTTTTTTTTTTTTTTTTTTTTGAAAAATTAATCATTTATATTTTTATCTTTCACTATATATATATATATGACTTTTAATTGCTATAAATTTGAGTAAATCACATACAAATACCAAAATAGCCAAAAAAAAAAATATCACATATAAAATTAATTTTATAAATATCAAAAAAAAAAAAAAAAAAAAAAAAAAAAAAAACATGATTTTATATTTATATTAATTTTTATAACTTAAATTTAAAATGTTAAACTATTGAATAAGGTTTTAATATATTTTTATTTATGATTATGCATGTTTTTTAATTCCCAAAAAATTAATAATCTTAATTTTTTATAGTTAAAATTAAATATTGAATGGAATATTTTTTTTTGCTATTAAAGCTATTTATTTATTTATTTATTTATTTATTTATTTATTTATTAATTAATTTATTTATTTATTTATTTATTTATTTATTTATTTATTTATTTATTTATTTATTTATTTATTTATTTATTTATTTATTTATTTATTTATTTATTTGTTTGTTTGTTTGTTTGTTTGTTTGTTTGTTTGTTTGTTTGTTTGTTTGTTTGTTTGTTTGTTTATTTATTTATTATTGTTTGTATTATTATATAGTATGACTGTTATATAATGCATATAATATAAAATCAAACAAAACTATTAATACAGAATACATATAAAATTAAAAAAATAACAAAAAAATTCAACATGAAAAATAATTTCTATTCATTTAAATATTAAAAGTCCCTATATAATATAATATATGAATTTATTTTATTTTTATTCTTTTGTCTTTTTCTTATTATTATTTTTTTTTTTTTGTTGTTTTTTTCTTAGTGCATTATAATTTTGACTATTTTGTACTACTATCTTCTAAATTTTATATGATAATAAAATAAATAAATCTATTTTATTTCATATTAAAAATAATATAAAATAATATAGATTTATACCATTTATATATATTTATATGATGAAAAACTATTATTTTATTAATCTATTTTAAATATCCATTTATTTAAAATACAAAATGAATAGCGTAAAACTTTAATAATTTTTTTTTCCATATTAGTATTTTATAAATGATTTTCCTTAATTATGAGTAATTATTTATAAAAATAGGATAATTTAATTTTATCAGATTCCAATTAATAATCAATAAGAGATTTTAATTATCATTACCCTTTACTATTTATTATTTGTCACCTCATTAAATTCATTCTTTTATTAATTTTAAATTTATTACTTATTTTTTATTTTTAAATATTAGATATCTATATTTTATCAACATTATGTTTCTAATAAATACATTTTATGTTGGTTCATATTATATAATCAATTTTATTTATTCTGTTTCTCGTTTGTTAATAGGTTTACTTTCCTATTATTTATAATGTTATTATATTATATTATATATTATAAATAATATTGAACTACATTATTTATACTCAAAAAAGTATTATATCTTTTTAAATAAATTTTAAATATCCTTTAAAATAAAAAATAATATAAAATAAAAAAAAAAAAAAAAAAAAAAATATATATATATATATATATATATATATATATAATAGAATAAAATAGAATTTTGTATAAATTGTAAATACATATTTTTGTGATATATGTTCTTATATTTACTTTTAATTTACTTTTTCTTTTTTTTTTTTTTTTTTTTTTTAATAGTATATTATGGTAATATTTATTATTATATATAATTATTAATCAATAAATAACAATTATTATAATAACAACGGCTAACATTGATATTTATTATTAATAACAAATATATATATAAATATTTCAAATTTATCATTGGTTATCTAGTATTATTTTTTATTTATATATTTATTAATATCAATAATATTATTCTTTATTATAAATAAGCAAAAAAAATAAAAATTAAATAAAAATAAAAATAAAAAATAAAAAATAAAAAATAAAAAATAAAAAATAAAAAATAACCCCCCCCAAAAAAAAAAAAAAAAAAAAAAAAAACTAAGGATAAATAAATAAACAATTCGATTAAATTGGATATGTATATTAATTAAAATATATATTAACACGCCTACTATCAATATTTTTTAATATAAAACTTTTTTAGTATATTAAAAAATATAAAGATATTTAAAAAAAATTATTTCATATATAACATTATTATATCGTTAAATAATTTGTTAAATGCTATATAGTACTAATTCAGACATAATAATAGATAAGTTATTTAATGCATATATTTTATATATGGTATATGCATAATAATCAATAAACAAATTTTGCGAAGTCTTTTTAAAACTGTATATATAGTATAAATGATACATGTAATGTAGATAAGGTATAGATAAGCATGCATAATATATATAATATACATAAGTAAATGATAGTACTCATTTAATACAAAGTAATGTTTCAAAACAATTCCTTCCTATTAAAACTGGTTATGATGAATGGTAAAATATCAATATTAAGACTTTACCGATAGAATTGAATGGATTGATCTCTTAAAATCATTAAATAATGCTAGTACTCCAGAAGAAATGGATAAATACTCTTATATATAAAAGTTTTATTAGAGCTACAACTGAAAATTAATTATTATAAATTATATATAAAGGCATTAAAAGAGAAACCTAAATAGGTTCTCAGTCGACCTTGAATCTTGGTGCAATAGAGAAATTTTTAATAACTGATTTTTAATAAATAATAAAATAACACTAATTATTATCGATATTATAATAAATAAAAAAATATGTTAATAATTAAAATTAGTTACAATATAAATAATAATAATATATAAACAACAATTAAAAAAAAAAAAAAAAAAAAGTAATAATGTATATTATGCAATTTTTTTCGTTTGTTATTTTTATATCACTCATTTATATAACTAATGTAGAAAGCATTATTTTAATGGTATCAGATGCTTCATACTTAATTTTTATCATAATCATCGTTTTAGTATCACATGTAATTAACTATTTTATTTTATATTTGTCAATATTTTACTCTTTTATACTACTCTACTATTTATTGTAGTATATTTTATTTTTATTAATGATTTACCCTTTTATACGACCTTACTATTTAATTTATTTTTATCAATGCTTTATTCATTTATACTATTTCATTATTGATTTTATTTTAATCTATTTTTATTAATACTTTACTCATTTATACTGTTTCATTATTTATTTTATTTTATTTTATTTTTATTAATACTTTACTCATGTATACCACTTCACTATATATTTTATTTGTATTAATACTTTAATCTTTTATACCATTTCACTATTTATTTTATTTTATTAATATTTTTATTTTTTTATTTTTTTTAGATTGGGATTAACCAGAGGGGAGGGTAATAAGACCTCCAGTCTCTCTCTTAAATGTATCAGACACCTATTGGATTCTTTGCCATACAGTTTAAAACCTCTCCTCTCTCTAAACACGATTAATATGAAATGCATTACCTATACGCAGCTTTATACTGCGGGCTTCTCTTCAATGGTCTCTTGAACCATAATTGAAGGAGGAACAACTACACTAATTCTCTCAGAGAACGAATGCTCTCTATACAAACAATTATATAGTTTAGCAACGGGAATATTTATCATGGTGAGCGAACAACCAACTTCATTTATAGGGAAAACATAGTTAGAAGGATGAAAATTGCTTTATAAAAATTCAAGAGATAGTGGGGGTCTATTACGAAACCTTATGTGCGTTAGTCCAAAGTACTAACTACCAGAATAAAAACTGGAAAGACAATACTAATATTTTGTTTCTTTTTTTTTTTTTTTTTTACAAAAAAAATATATATATAAATATATATATAATAAAGAATCCATCTTCCATTAATTTTATTCTAAAAATTATAATATATAAAGTTACCGGGTATAGAACGGTAAAAGCGGCCAAAAGATATAAATTAAAAAAAAAATTATATATAATTTAGAAATATAAAATTTATTAATTAATTATATGAATATTAATTTAAATTCATTATTTTAGTAATTAAAATTTATTTATATAAATATTTTTATTAATAGTAAAATAAAATATTGAAAAAAAAAAAAAAAAAAAAAACTCTAATTACTAATATTTAACAATTAATTTTAAAGTATTATCTCTTGTTAAAATAATGATTCAATTATAATAAAAATAGTTTTAAGAGTTCATAAGAAAAGTTAATATCAATTTATATATATATTTATGTAATATTTTTATTTAATAAGTAATGAATGTTTTCTTATATAATTTATATATTTTTATTTTTAATTGTATATTTTTACTTTTATTTTTATTGGTTTTAATAGATAGAAATAGATATGTATATATCAAATCCAAATATTATAATTCAAGAATGAAATAATTCAGTATAATGCAGATTATCTTCAATTCTTATTTTTTTATAATAAATATTTAATATATCTTCTTAATATATAGTTATAAAAATATATATAAGATAAATATAAACGAATAAATTAAATTATATTTTTTATTTCTTAAGCTTTTTTTTTTTTTTTTAATTATTTATATATATATTTTTCATCTAAATTGTACAATGATATTATATATTTAATGTTATATGAGTATAAGTTTAATCAAATATTATCTAGCTAATCATAATAGTTAAAATAAAAAATGCATACGAACATAATAATTAATATCATTTTCGTTTTTTATTTTATTTTATTTTTTATTTTAACTATAATTGTAAATTTTATTATTTAGAAAAAAAAATGTACTATTCAAATTTAAAATTATTCTGTTTTACTATAAAAATTAAAAAGGATTTGTATTAATTGTAATGTACATATATTATTATTTCTTAAATTTTATTGGTTCAAAGTTAATATTTTATTATTTATTAAAAACTTAATATTATATTATCATATAAATATAAAAAAATTATTCAATAATAATTTTTATTAGAAGATATACATTAATTAAGATTTTTTTTTATGTTAAAAATGTTAAAAATTATTTTTAATATATAAAAATAAAATAGTTAAATAAATAGATAAATAAATAAATATTAAATAAATATTAAATAAATTATAAAAAATAAAAAATAATTAACATAATAATAATAATAATAATAATAATAATAATAATAATAATAATAATAATAATAATTATATAATAAATAAAAAAAGAAGATAATAAATCTGATTATTTTTTTTCTATATTTTTTTAAAAAATATTAAAAAATATTGAAATTTATTATTTTTTCATTTTCAATAATAATAAAATATAATATATATATATTTATAAAATATATATTAATATATAACAATAAAGGAAAGAAATAATCTTAGAAATATCATTAAATAATAAAAATAAAATATATATACATATATATATTATATATTTTATATTAAATGAAGATTTGAAATTTAAAATTTGAAATTTTAAAATACTAAAAACAAAATTTAAAAGAATAAATAAAAATAATAACAAAAATAATTGTTTTTAGAATATAATATATATATTGAAATATATATATATTAAGCAAAAACAATTAAAAAAAGTTTTTACATTTTTTAAGCCAAAAAAAAAAAGAAAAAAAAAAAAAAAAAAAAAAATAATAATAATAATAATAATAATAATAATAATAATAATAAAAATTAATAGAATTAAATAATTAAATAATGTTATTTTAAAATTTAAGTAGTCATAATCATTTATTTATTCAATGTTTATTTAATGTATATTTATTTATTTATTAAGTTAATATTGGCATATTATTATTAACAAAAAATTAATAACAATAAATAATATTTTTAAAAGTGTATATATATATATATATAAATATAAGTTGTTTTTTTTTGTTTGTTTGTTTGTTTTTTCGTTTTCAAATTTAAATCTACCAAGCCTCAATTAATAAGATTAAGAATTTAAAATTTAAAGTTTCAAACTTCAAAATTAATTATTTATATTATATTTTAGTAACTCTAGTTTTAGTTTTATCATAAAAGTAAATAAAAATTTAAGGTAATTTATTTATTTTAACATTAATAATCCCTTATTGTTAATGTATTACTATATTTAAAAACAAATATATTAATTTAATGCATTCTTTTTCGTTATCTTTTATGTACTTTTTTTTTTTTTTTCTAATATATTAATATATATTAATATATAATCAACTAAAATAAAAAATGATATAATATAATAATGTAATTATGAATTAATAGAAATTAGTATTTTTTCTATTTATTAAATAAGAATACTACAATTATTAGAAAGATGGGTCTTCAAACGTGGCAGTACCTTCTTGGTATATCATACCCCAGTACAAGTAATCAATCTTCAGTTTATTCTTCAGATTTTCAATTTAATCAATCCATGTCTTTAGCGGATTCAAGGCAATCATTAAATAGTTCAGCATCACAAAATTCATTATCTGAAGCTCAAAATGAAATTTTATCAACAATAGAAAATCATTTTAAAATGTTAAATGACAAATTACAGAAGAAAGGTAATTATATAAAATATTATATTTATTATTATTTTTTATTTTTTTATTTATTATTATTATTATTATTATTATTATTATTATTATTATTATTATTATTATTATTATTATTATTATTATTATTATTATTATTATTATTATTATTTTTTCATAATAATAAAAAAATATTCTTTGCAAAATGTATTAAATTATTATGTGTATACTTATTTTATAAAAATTTATTAAAAAAATATTATTAATAAAAGAACAATTGGAAAATTACATGGGAATTATAATTGGTTTTACCAGTTTAACTTCATCATTTTTAATTTCCTTACCATTTTCAATTATAAGAAATAGAAGTCGAGTAAGTTATTAAATGAATTAATTATTATAATCATTATTATTTTATTTTTACTGAAATTATTGTTATTATTTATTATTATTATTTATTATTATTTATTATTTATTATTATTATTATTATTATTATTATTATTATTATTATTATTATTTTACATTTTTTATTTAAATTAAAATGAAAATGAAAACTTATATTTTTATTAAATAAATACAATATGAACCTAGGCATTGTCTTTGGCAGACCCAAATCAAATAGAATTAATTAAACTTTTTAGTAATTTTTCAGAATTTCCGGAAGGAAGACTAATATTTGAATGTTGTTGTGAAAGTTTATTATACCAAAGTTGTTTTACCTTGACTGAAGATATATCCAATAGTATTAAAAATTTAATGGAAAATCCAAACGATAAAAAAAAAGAAGAAAAAAATAAAAAAATAAAAAAAAACATTCAAACGAAAAAAAGTAAATCTGCATTAATAAAAGCAACTATCATAAAAAGGTATATTTCATGCTAAATAATAATAATAATAATTATCATATATTTAATTAATAAAGATGAAACAAGTTTGCTGCCATTAAAAAAAAAAAAAAAAAAAAAAAAAAAAAAAAAAAAATAATAATAATAATAATAATAATAATAATAAAATTAATTAAACCAATATAATTTTTTGTTGCTATTTTATTAACTAAAATTAAATTATATATATAAACTAATTTATTCAATATTTATAATATTTAATGGTCATTTTATAAAATTTATACATATATATATAGTATTGGTTTTATAATTAGTTATCCAATGTATAAAAGTTTTATTTGTCATCCAATAAATTATCCAAAAAATATGTTTCAAAATTATATCGATGTTTTCTCATCTATAAAAAGAAAAATTGTAAATAGTTTTATTCGAGATAGTTTTAAATCAAAAGCCCAAGGTATTATAACATCATCTTCCCTTAATCAAACGCATTCTTCAATGATAAACTCCTCTTCATATGAGCATTCCTATTTAGAATATATGCGAATTATCAACACTACAAAATGGTATTCAAAATTTTTTACTACCGTTTTTTACTGGGTATCTTATGATGTAGTTGAAAATTTAATTTATAAAGCTATAAATCATATTTATACCAACAACGACAACAACAGCAATACCAAAAAAGGAAAAGAATTAAAAAGAAAATCAATACCAAATTCTAGTAGTAATCGTAATAATGGAAATCATGATCAAAATGGTTTAGATGAACATACATTCCCTCAATCTATACCAAACTCATCTTCTCAAGAACAGCCAACCAGCAAAGAACAACGTCAAAGTAATGGAAGAACTCCACAACATTCTAAAGTAATAAAAGTATCAACCACTATGCTTAAAAGAGTTTTTATTGATGTTTTTTGTCGATTAGCTAGTAGTATTATTACTAAAGTTATCACGTATCCTATTGATACAATCTGTATTAAATTATTAACCAATGGAACAGAAATTAAAACTAACTATCGTTCATCCTCCTCAAATCAAAATAAACATTCCATCCCAATATCTAAAAGCTATCCTCTTCTTAATAAGAATATTCATGGTTTTTGGAGTTGTTGTAAAGTTATTCATCAAACCAAAGGTATTCTTGGTTTTTATGAAAACTTTTTATGTGGTATGATTCCAGAAATTATTTTAAATACCATCATTTTAGAAATCACTTATTATGCTACCAATTATCTATTAAAATATGTTGAATCTAAATATAAAATAATACCTAAATTCCATCATAGAAGAAGAAAGAGTAAAAAATAATTTAAAATTAAACGAAAAAAATTAAATAAAAAAAAAATAAATAATTATATTAAAATTAATAATATTAATTAAAATATATATATTATATATATTATATATATAATTAAAGATATATATATGATATCTTTAAATAGTTTGGAAAAAAAATGGGTATTTAAAAAAAAAAAAAAAAAAAAAAAAAAAAAAGGAGAAAAGTCTTTATCTTTTAATGATATCTTTAAAAACTATCAAAAAATTAAAAGTAAAACTTTAAAAAAAAAATTAGTCAATAACTTTATAATTATTATTATAATAATAAATTTATATGTATATATAAAATTAAAGATAATTCTGTATTAATAAGTTTTTAGTAATATATATATAATAATAATAATATTAGATGAGTAAAAATAAAATTTGATAATAAAAAATTCTATTAAGTATTAAATATAATAATAATAATAATAATATTGATAGTTGAAAATTTTTTTATATTTTATTTTATAATTTATTTTATATTTTATTATTTATTATTATTATTTATTTTTTTTTTTTTTTTTTTTTTTTTTTTTTTTACTTTTAATTTTTATTTTTATTTTTATTTTTATTTTTATACTTTTTGTAGTTTTAATACTAAATTACATCCTAATTATAAATTTAATTATATAAATATATATATATATATATATATACTTCTTTTTTTTTTTGCCAATGTAATTATATACATAATATATAAATGTTTTTTTTTTTTTTAAACAATTAAACTTTTTTAGTATAATAATAATAATAATAATAATATAAAATATATATAAAAAGCTAAATTTAAAAAATTATACTTTCCATATATTTAAATATAATCAATTTTCTATTCAAGAAATAATTTTATATAATATGAAAAGAATTAAGCAATAATAATTATAAATTATAAATTTTATCTTTCTTAACTGGGTGAAAATAATAATGACAATAATAATAATAAATAATAATGAAATAATGAAAATAATTTTATTTAAATTTATTTTCATTATTTCATAATCTTCCATTTCTTAAAGATATATATATTATATATATATTTTTTTTTGTTTTCTTTATTTTATTTTCCTTTTTCCTTTTTCCTTTTTTTTTTTTTTTTTTGAAACTTCTTTTTTAAAATTAATAAAAAATTAAATAAAAATAAATAAATAAATAATATAAAATATAAAAAAATATATTATTATTATTATTATTATTATTATTATTATTATTATTATTATTATTATTATTATTGTTATTAATTTTTAGCGTTTTTTTTTTTTTTTTTTTTTTTGTTGTTGTTGTTGTTGTTGTTGTTTCTTAACGAAGTCTTTTTAATGTTAAAATTATAAAAATAATAAATTATTATATATCCTCACTACAAAAAAAAAAAAAAAAAAAAAAAAAAAAAATATGTCTTTACTATGTAAAAAAATTATTTTATTTAATCTTTAAAAATACAAACATATACCTTTTTTTCCTTATATAAATAAAATAAAACAGATATATAAGTATATATTAAACATTTTATAATATTTTTTATAAATTACATATTTAAAAATATAATATATATGTATGTATACACATAAACATTAAATTTAACTTTTTTTTTTTTAAGAAAATTATACAAAAATTAATTTTTATTAATTTAAATATTATTATTTTACAAGATAAAATAATATAAAATCTTTTATTGGTTAATATATGGTATTTATAAATACCTCTCTAAATTTTTAAATATTATGTAATTGAATATTTAATTATCATTATGGTAGAAAATATTAATTTTATAAATTAAAATAATCGATTAAATTTTTGTTAGTTTTTATTTATAATAGCATCGATATAAAATTCTGTTGAATAATATAAAAAAATAAATATAATTTTTCCATTATTTTCAATCTCCTTAAGATCTTTCTCCACGAAGTCTTCTAGCTAATTGAATATCTTTTGGTTGAATGGTAACTCTCTTAGCGTGAATAGCAGCTAAGTTAGTATCTTCGAATAAACCAACAAGATAAGCTTCAGAAGCTTCTTGTAAGGCACCAATAGCAGAACTTTGGAAACGTAAATCAGTCTTAAAATCTTGAGCAATTTCACGAACTAAACGTTGGAATGGAAGTTTACGAATAAGAAGTTCAGTAGATTTTTGGTATCTACGAATTTCACGAAGGGCAACCTTTTCATATATAAAAATAAAAATAAATTAATTTATCATCATTACTTTAAATTTTTTATAAATTTTATTTTATTCAATATTTTTCTTTGTTTATATTATTATATTTTCATATTTTAAATACATACAGTTCCTGGTCTGTAACGATGTGGCTTCTTAACTCCACCAGTAGCTGGAGCACTCTTACGAGCAGCTTTGGTAGCAAGTTGCTTACGTGGAGCTTTACCACCAGTTGACTTACGAGCAGTTTGTTTGGTTCTTGCCATTTTTTTTTTTTTTTAAATCTAATATTTTTAATATATAAAATATTATATAAAAATCATTTAAATACCACTCCTTATTTCTCAAATGTTTTAATTTTTCTTCCCTTTTACATATTTGCTTTTTTTATTAACAAATTTCTAATTTTTCTTAAACTATCTTATTTAAATATTCAATTTTTAACACTTACTTTTTTCAAAATTACAAGTTTATTTAAAGGATTAATTAAAAAAAATTATTAAAAGAAAAAAATTTTAAAACAGGTACTTTTGTTGCTTTTTTATATTTTTTTTTCTTTTTCAAAATTATTTAAATAAAATAATCCTAATTTAAATAAATATTAAATATTAAATATAAAAATAAATAAATAATAAAATTTTTAATTAATGAATAGAAAAAAATGTTAAAAAATTATGTTATTAAATAATTATATTAAATATATTAATAATATATTAATAATATACTTATATATATATATATTGGTATTTGTTTATCATAAAATTTTAAACTATTTTCAAAATATTTAAAAAAAATAAATTTAATATTATTATTTTAATTACCATATATTTTTATAATTTATTTAATATTGTATTATATTAACATTAATTGTATTCAAATATATTAATATTTTATTTTATTTGTATTCTCAAAGTTTTATATTATGATTCATTTTTATATAACAAAAGTTTAATTGTTTTATTTTCATTAGTTTTATTACCTTTATTCTTTTTTTTTAATTATTAATTTTTATAAGCACTTTTAATACAAAGCTCTTTAATAATAATTATATTTTTATTTTATTTATTTATTTATTTTTAAAGAACACTAAGACTAAAAAGACACATAATTAAAAAACTTTTTAATAATAATAATAATAATAATTAATTATTTTTCCTATTTTTTTTTCATTTCATAGTAGAAAAATATATACATTAAATTTTTTTTTATTAAAGGCTATAATTAGTAAGAAAACAAATTATAATTTAGTAAGCTATAAAGGACAATATCCAATCACAAGCATTTGAATATCCTTTATTGTTTTAATTGAACTTGTGATATGTGAAAATTTTAAATAAAAAAAAATATTAATACAAAGGAATTAATAATCGTAAATTTAGTCAATAGTTATTGGGAACTATTAAAAACTATAATATTTTTATATTAACTAAAAAAATTATAAAAAAAGGTTTTAGTGATATAATTTTATAAATTATACTTTAGCAAAAAAAATATAGAGATAATTGAATGAACATTTATTTATGGTTATTTTTTATTGATTATTTTTAACAATTAAAAGGATTTTATTATAATTATATATATATATTTTTTTTAATTTCTTATTTTATAAAATTATATTATCACCTTCTATAATTTTTTTTTAAAAATTCAA
>JACVTC010000028.1:995000-1257500 GCA_016946835.1 Neocallimastix lanati (nom. inval.)
TATATAAAATTTGTATATATAAGGGTTTTTAAGTACTTGTAATAATAAAGTATAAATAATGCAAAACTTTTTATAATTTATTATTTATTTATTTATTTTATTTATTATTTAACTTTTTTTTTTTTTTATTTTTTGATGTAAACAATTATAAATTAAGTGGTTTAAAAAAAAATTGACCTATATATATTTTATATTTATTTCTATTTTTATTTATTTATTTATTTACAATTATTAAAAAAATGTTTAAAATATGGGGCGTTAAATTACTAATTAAATATTTATAAGCCACGTTCCGAAATGCAACATATATATGTATATTTCTTATCAAATTTTTCTCAACCAATTATTGTGCATACTAAAAAACAACCATATTAGTTGACAAGTTTAATCCACTTAATTTCTGTAAAAATTTTTTAAATCAATTAAAATTGACTAATTGACTTAAAATTTAAATTAATTTAATTTTAAATGAAATTAATTCATTATATATTATATTATATTGTTATTATATTATACGGTACAAATAAATTAAAAAATAATACTTTATTTAAATATTTTAAGTTCATTACTAAATAATCCATTATAAAAACATGTAAAATTTCCAAATTTTTTTTTAAGACCATACTGGATTACCTAACAAGAACAACAGAGAATATCATGAGAAAAGTATTCATAACTAAAAAAGCCTACTAACCTCCAGTAGAAAACATAATATAAGATATTTGATAGTGAATAGTTTAAAAATATTTCTTTTTACTACTTTTTGACTTTTGAAAAATTAAAAGACTAAACAAAATCAAAAAATAGTTTGACGAAGTTTCAAAGAGTAATTATTATCAATATTATCAAACTTTTTTAAAAAAAATATTTTTATTATATAAATGTTTATAATACAAATTACAGATACTACATAGTATTACAGAATAATATATATTACAGAAAAACTAATATTACTGATATACTAATATTACAGAATAATAGATATTATAGAAAAACTAATATTACTGATATACTAATATTACAGAATAATAGATATTATAGAAAAACTAATATTACAGAGTAATAGATATTACAGAAAAATAAATATTACAGAATAACTGATATAATAGAATAATTGATAATACAAAATAATTACAATTAATAACAATAAATATTACGGAATAGCTGATAATTCAGAATTACAAATAATATAAAATAACGGATAATACAGAAAAAAACAAACAAACATACAAGTAATATTGATTAATAAATAATATTGAATAACAAATAGTACAGAATAATAGCTAATAATGGAAAAGTTAAAAATTTCATTTGATAATGAACCGAAAAACTTACGTAAAACTTTAAATACCTTATATCAAGGTATGATTGGTAAAAATTTAAAATTTAATACACCTTTTGGAAGAAAACCTTCTATTTATGCTGATTTTACAGCAAGTGGTAGAGCATATGCTCCTTTAGAAAATGTAATTAAATGTGATATATTACCATATTATTCAAATATTCATTCAACAGGCGTCTATTTACCAGATCAAATTCAAAAATATAGAAATGTTTCTAAGGATGCCATTAGAAAAGTTGTTCATGCAGATCCTCAAAAAGATCGTGTTATTATAACGGGTCAAGGAACAACATCTGCCATTAATAAATTAGTTTCTATTCTTAAACTTAAAGAGTATACCCAATTTTATTTAGATTTAATTAAATTAAAGAAACTTTATAATATTTTTTTAGAAAGAAAAGAAGAAGATTCTTCATTATTTGAAACTATAAGTGATATTTTACATATTAAAACCTCTTTTACAAAATTATTTCCAAAGAATAGAATGCCATTTCAATCGATAGTTGATATTACCAAAATGTACAATCCTCAAGATTCACATTTCATATACGATTTGATAAAAGATGTAGACTATTTTAAACCAATTATTTTCTATTCTTACATGGAACATAACAGTAATTATCTTCCTTGGTTACACGATGGGGTCCACATGATTCAAATCAAAGATCATTTGGATTTAGAGCATCATATTAAAAGTTATAATAATCATTATATTAAAATAGGAAGTTTTAGTGCAGCCTCAAATGTTACAGGAAGGTTATCAGATGTGGATCAATTAGCTATTATCATGCATGTTCATGGTGGTGTTGCTTTTTTTGACTATGCAACAGGAGCTCCTTATTTACGTATGGAGATGAATTCCATGTTACCTCATGATTATAGAAAAAAATTAGGGTTCCTTAGTGAAATTAAGGAAGAGGATAAAAAGTATTGTTATAAAGATGGTCTCTTCTTTAGTCCACACAAATTTCTTGGAGGTAATAATACTCCAGGTGTTTTAGTATGTAAAGAACGGGTAATTCATAATTTAGAAAGTTCACCATCTCAACCCGGTGGAGGAACTGTTTTATTTGTAACCAAAAATCAGGTTCATTATAGTCCAGATATTGAAACCAGAGAAGAAGGAGGTACTCCTGATATTATTGGTAGCATTCGTATTGGTTTAGCACTTAATATTAGAAATTTAGTAGATGATATAGATTTAGTAGTGATTGATCAATTAATCAATACCTATGTTACTAAACATTTGAAACAGATTAAAAATTTAAGATTCGTCCATGATTTTGATGATGATACTCCTCATTTACCTATTTATTCATTGTTAATAACTTATGGAAATAAATATTTCCATTATAATTATATTACTTGTCTTCTAAATGATCTTTTTGGTATTCAAACGCGTCCAGGTTGCTCCTGTGCTCCACTCTACGGTCAAATATTATTATTTGGAGAAAAAGAAACTGAGGCCAAGACTAATCTTTTGAAACAATTGGAATATTATGCTATTAATAAGCAATCAATCTATAAACCAGGATTTACTCGATTGAATTTCCCCTATTTTTATCCTAAATTTATTATTGATTATATTTTATATGCCATTCAGTTTGTTGCTCTTCATGCCCATGAATTTCTTCCTCTCTACAAATTTAATATAGAAACTGGAGTCTATACAATCTGTGATCAATTTAGACAAAAACAACACCATTCCCTTTATCCTTTTTTCAGCTATAATAGAAATAATTTTGAATATTCTTTGATGTCACTTCAAAAAGAAATAGATACGGCAAAATCTTCCGCTAATAAATTGTTATCTAAATTATCGACCTACATTCAAACTAATAAAACCGTTCAAGAGAATATGAGAAATCAGCATTCATTAATGAATATAAAATTGGAGAACAATTATCAGTGGTTCTTAATTTGTGATGATATCGATAATTTGAAAGATATCAACTTAAAAAGAAATAATATTAAAAATAATGAATATGGTAAATACCTTAAAAAAAAGTATAGCAAATATTTTAGTAAATCACTTTTAAAATAGATTTAATTTACTATTCATTAATATTCTTTTTTTTTATTCTTTTTATTTTTTTTTATTCTTTTGAGAAGAAAAATTCATTAAACAAAAGCAATAATTAATTATTATATCACTCAGTAAAAATAAATAAAGCTTCATCAATAGTATAAAAAAAATAGATATTTATATATCATAGAAATACATAAACGATAAATACATAAACATATATATATAGTATAAAAAAAAAATATCATTTGTATCTAATTTAAAATATTCCACCATTTCTATTATTGTTATTTATTTATTTATTTATTTATTTAGGAAAGTTGATATTATATTTAATAAATATATTATATATACATATTTTTTAATTATTATACTATTTATTATTAAATAATTTACTAATAAATTATAAAACAAAATTATTTTTTAAAATATTATTAAAAAATAATTAAAAGAATATCATTTTTTAAAAATCAGTCAATATAGCTTTTCAAATAAAATTCATTTATTTATTTTTTAAAATATTTAAACCTTGAAAGAGGTATTTAATAAAATTGTATAATTTTTTACTAGTTTAATAAAATTAATAAATTAATAAATTTTTAAACAAAAAAATAATATTAAATTACTCCGTTTTTTTGATTCAATAATAATCATATTATTATAATCACGTTTATTTTTATCATTGTATTTTCACAATTATTAAATTATCTTCACGTGATTATTAATTTACTAATTGTTTTTATCTGGTTTGCTAATATATTGAAAAAAAATAACCAAAAAAAAAAAAATATATATATATATATATGTATATATATATATACATATATAATATTCTAATGCGAACTGTTTTTTTTTTCATCTAATTTTTTATTTTAATTTAAATTTTTATTTTTTTATTTCATTTTTTTTTTTAAAAGAAATAGATAAATTTGCTTCTAATTTTCTCATGTTTTCGAATATTAATATAAATATTATTTATTATTATTATTTTTTAACTCTTACAAAACGCAAAATTATTAATTAATTCAATTTATATTTTTGCAATTACTTTTTGGTTCTTCAGTGAAAATAATCCATAAACAAATTTTACACGAAAGTTTTAATTTTTTAAAGATTTATTATTTATTAATTAACCTCGAAAATTATAGATAATTATATAAGAATTGGGTTTAGTTTTATATTTTATATCATTTATATATTATATAATTTTTATTTTATTTTATTTTATTATGAAAAATATTTGACTTTTCATATATTATTTATTATTATATAAAAATTTATATATTTTAATTTATTATTATGAATTTTCTTCTCTTTGTTCATGTAAGGTGAAATTATTAAAAATATTAATTATAATTTTATAATTATTTATATTTTCTTCACTTTTTTATTTTATTTTACTTTGTTTTGTTTGTCTTTCTGTTTATTTATTTATTTATTTATTTTTTTTTCATTATTAGAAAATATGTTAATCCATTAATATTTTACTGAACATTGGAATATATATATAAGATAATGTTTTATAATGGTATTGTCGAGAAAATACGAAAATTTGATTTTATTATGAGATTATACATTCATTTCCTGATTTGTTTCTTCCTTGTGAATTATTACGATTTTGCTTTTATATAAATTATGTAGATATTAAATATATTTATTTTGTAAATGTTAAACAAAAGAAATAATATAATTATGAGATAAAATTACATATAAATTTTATTTATTAGTTAACTTTTATAATTTATTATATTAATTATATTAATACGGTTATATTTTGAAAATATTCTATTTACATTTCTTTGCTGTTCATCATATGATTGTTGTAGAGCCCAAGCCAATTGTTCATCTTCAGATATTTGATTCTATAAAAATAATTGAATTTATTTTTATAAATTACAAAGATTAATAATACACTTTATTTTTTTTATATTTAAATACATACAAATAATTCATTTCTATTAGTTTTATATTTACCAAAGTATGTATATTATTTCCTGATGTATTATTTCTTCTGCTATTTAAACTTGATGTTGATGAATTTGGTGTATTCTTTCTACTTCTTGGTTTTTCTATATTAACATTCCTTCATTAATAATATTATTTATTATTCATTTATTAAAAAAAAAAAAAAAAAAAAAGATATTATAAAATATATATTATAGTTACAAATTAAAAATAAAAAAGTTAATATATATATTATTAATTTTAAAAAATAAAAAATATTATTATTAAAGTATAAATATTAATTTAAATTACTTTAATGGGCAATTATGATCCATATCCTTTAAAATAGATTAATTAAAAAAAAATATTAATTTGTTATCATTATTATTAAATAAGAATTTATTATTATTATTTTTAATAAATTTATATTTATTTATTAAATTCTTAAGATTCATACCAATCTATGTTTTATGCAAAAGCTTTTTTTACATTTTGGACAAACAAAGGGTATTAATTGTGCTGTTTTACAACCTTTAAATTGACATACTTTTTTAGTAGAAGTTGAAGTCGATGTACCGGGGTCAGGACATCCGTCACTTATATGTTTATTTACTCGAATATTAGGATCCTCGTCTCTTTTTATTGGAACGATTTTACCACATACTGGACATATTGTAGTATGAAAATCTTTTCTTTCTGTTGATTCCTTTTCACAATGATGATTCTCGGGTTTCCAATGCTCATGACTATTGTAAATTAAAAATTATTATAAAACAAAATAAATTTTAATTAATTTTTACGAAATAATTTCAAATTATTCAATATAAAAATATCTATAATAAAAGAATTATAATTTTTTTGAACTTTTAATGAAATAATTTCAAATTATTAAATATATAATATAAAATAAAAAATTTTAAGTATTATACATTTACCAAAAGACATGTTTACAATATTCACAAGTAAATGGAAGAAAATCTATTTAAATATCATAATTTATATATTAAAATTCTATTTTATTTAAAATTAATTTAAATTATTATATTATAATTTTGAAATTTCACTTATTATTTATTTGCATTATTTATTCATAATTTTGAGATTTTACCAAGTTGCTTGCATTCTTTTAAATAACATTGCTTTCCTTTTATATATATATATATTTTTTTTTTATTTTAGATTATTATATTATCGTAAATAAATAAATAAATAAATAAATAAATGAATGAATAAATAAAATGTCTTTAAATATTACAAATTAATTTAAATTTATACTATTGAATATACCTAAATCAGGAAATTCCATCTTATTACTTATATTATTTTTATTATTTTATAATAGGTGTTAATATATAACTATCTAACCAATTTTCAAAAATTTTGATTTAATTTTTTTTGATATTTTTGATTATTAATAATATAAATTTTCTCTGAATAATTTCTTTTAATAAAATTTATAATTTATTTCTTAATAATTTTTTATATTATTATTACTTCGACTTTTTTTTTTTTTTTTTTTTCTTTCTTTAAATTAAATATGAATTATATTAAATATATTTAAAAGGTTAAAATTTGGTATTTTCTTATTTTCTACAAAAAATTTAATTCATTAAATAAATGAATAAATTAAATTTCATATGTTAAGACATATTATTAAGTCTTATTATTAATTTATTACAAAGTAATTTTGTAATGAAATACATGTGTAGTACATATATTTGATGCAGGCTTTAGCATATACTATATCTCATTAATCAAGCCACATTATACACTACATCAAAAATATTGAATTCTTTTTAAACATAACTTTTAAAAATATAATATTTTGTGTTTAAAAAGAATTCAAATAATATAAAATAAATATAAATAATTAAATAACAAAAATTAAAGTGTGTGATTTGATATTTTTTTATGATTTAATTATCTAAATTTAGTCATTGATGGTCTACTTAAATATTTGGTAAAACCATCTGTCAAATTTATTTGTGACTTTACATATTTTAAATTAATTATTTTGCTTTTCAGTAATTCTTTTATTTTATGATATCTATTTATTGTTTCATTATTACAGTCATAAATAGAAGCTTTATTATCATCATTAATTAATAAGTTATCTGTTTTTATATTTAATTCACTAAGTATGGTTTTATACCATAAAGCTTCCTTAGCGCATTCAACAATGTCATAATATTCATTTTCAAATGTTTACAAATATATAAAATTTTTCGGGATAGAGAATCAGCTAGTAGCTACATATATTTTAAACCATTTTCTTTGGTAAATTTTAAATGAGAAAAAAACTGACTATATAGCTTGTAGATATTCCTGAAAAATTAATTAATTCTTTTTGAAAAATAAATTAATTCTCTATTATATTTTGCTAGTGTATTGAATAAATAATCAAGCTTTTCTCTATTTCATTTTGCTATTCTTCGGTTTTCCGAATCATTTATAGCATTATTAATAGATGAAATGAATATAAAAATAGAAGTTGATTTTTCGTCAAAAGACAAAGTTTCTAATTCATTTAGTAATAAGACTTTTCTTTATGATACAGAATATTCACAAGTTTTAGCTATCATATTATAAATTTCAAACGATATGTTGATAATAATAAATATAGTTCTCCATTCTAATCATTAAAATCCTTTTTATTTTTCATAGTAAAGATCAGCTTAGTGGAAAATGTACTGTAGGAAGACATCTTGGCAGAAATATAGGAATAAAAATATAATTTTTTTGGATTCTTTTGATCATAAAATAAATTTTAAATATTAAATAATTACTAAGAAGGACAATAGAATGCTTCTTTTTATAAGTCTTAATGGAACTATTAATCTTTTGTTTGAAAATGAAAATTATCAATTTAAATTACTTTTATTAAGTCTTATTAGTAATTTATTACAAAAGTAGTTAAATTATAAAATAAACAAGTAATACATAGGATTTACCAAATACCGTAAACGGTTTGTCAAGCCACACTATAAACTTCATAATAAGTTATGTGCAACAATAGGTCAAATTATATAAAATAAATATAAAATATAATTAAATAACTAAAATTAAACTTTATATTTTTACACATATTTTATACAATTATGTAAAAATGTTTATTTTTATACATTCATATTTATTATTATTAAACTTTTTAAATTAATTTAATATAATATTATTAAAATTAAGAAAAAAATAAAAAATAAAAAAAAAAAAAAAAAAAAAAAAATAGAAAAAGAATAATTTAACTTGAAATTATAAGAATATAGTAATACGTAAAATACATTTATATAAGGTAAAATAATAAATAAAAAAATGAGAAAATTATTATTATTAATATAATTAAAGTGTGTAAATACTTTTTTTGAAATAATATTATTAATAAAATATTCTATGGTTATAATTATGAAAAATTGTTTAATAATACTATTTTTTATTATAAATATTTAATATTTCATTGTTAATATAAATTGGTTATAATATAATAATAGAAGTTATTTTATTTTTTTTTTTTTTAAAATAATAATAATAATAATAATAATAATTTATATATATATATATATATATATATATAAATATTTATTAAAAAAAAAAGGAAAAAAAAAAAGCATAATGTAAGTAAAAGTAAAAAAATGGAAATTATATATATAATTATTATTAAAATCAAATATCATTTATTTATGTATTTGATTAATAATATCCATAAATTAAAAAATTTTGTAGTGTATGTTTTTCAAGATTTATTTCAATGTTTTATGAGTTGTATTTTTATGATAAATCATACAATTATTTAAAAAATTAAAAAACAAATAAATTATTATATAAAATAATTCAATATTAATATTAAATTATAAAATTAAGTACAAAAACTGCTTTTTTTTTTTTTTTTTCTTTTTTTATATCCTGGTGGTTAGTACTTCCAACGAATTCATATGAAGTTTCTTTTTAATATCAATAATACATTTAGTAAATACATATATATAAACTTTATTTGTAATAAATATATAATTATATAATTATATATGATTAATAGTCAATTATTGGTTTTATTTTGGATACGTAATCTTCATTGACATTTTAACTATATAAATTTATTTAATTAAATATATATCTTATTTTAATAAATAAATGTATCTCTTAAATAATAATATTAATAATATAAAGTCAATTTAAGAATAATACCTACAATTAGAGGGAAAACAAAAAAACAAACAAACAAAAAAAAACAAGCTTTATTTTTTTTTTTTTTGATTTTAATGTTTGAATTTCAAAAATTGAAAAAGAAAAATAATAATAATTATTAAAGGAAATAAATTTTAAAAAATTAAATTGTTATTTATTTATTATTTATTATTATTATTATTTTTATTATTACTTTTTTCAAATTTCTATAAATACTTTAATACTAATTTTTAAATTTAAAAAATAGTTTCATTCATTTTATTAAATTATTAAATAAGTTAAAAAAAAAAAAAAAAAAAAAAAAAAAGAAAAAAAAAAAAAAAAAGGAAAGAGAAAAAAGAAAAAAGAAAAAATAAAATTTTTCTGATGACAGAAAACGCAACCAGTAATGATAAATTATATAATAAAGATGACGAAATCCCTGTATCATCAATTGTAAATAAAAAAAAAAGGGAAGAAATATCACTGTCTTCACATGGATATTTTTCTGATTTATTTTTCCTTTGGGTTTTTCGATTTATAAGATTATGCAGAAATATTGATTTAAGTAATATTCATATATCTTTAGGAAAATCCGAATCTTCAAAACATACAGGAAAAAAATTATACAAATCTTGGAGATATGAAATCGAATATCATACAAGGTATATAGTATTAATATTAGCTTTTAAAATAACTTAAATAATATTGTAATATTGAGACAAAACAAAAATAAATAAAATTTAAATTAATATATATAGATAAATAATAAATAAATAAATGATAAATAAAAAATCAAATTTTAACAAATTAATCATTCTATAAAATTAAAAATAAAATAAATAATATTGTAATATTGAAACAAAACAAAAATAAAATCAATATAAATTAATAAATATATAAATATATAATGTAAATAAATGAATAATAATAAATATAAAATCAAATTTTAACAAATTAATCGTTCTCCAAATTTCAAATTAGAATAAGCAAAAAATAAAGATAATTATTTAAATTGAATTTTAATGTAAATTGTTTTTCACTTTTTTTTTTTTTTTTTTTTTTTTTTTTTTTTTTTAATTCATTGATTCTCTATATTATTATAAATAAATATATATATATATAATATTTAAATATATTTTAAAAATAAAGTTTCAATTTTATAAATATATACTTTTCAATATCTAAATTCATCATATTTTTTATTGTATTTATACAAAAATATTATTAAAGTCAGCCTTCGGTATTAAGAAGTTTATTTAGAATATTAGGGAAACAATTTTCATTATTAGCAATTTGGAAAGTATTATGGATTTTTTTCACTTGGCTTGGTGCTTATTGGTTGTTAAAACATAGCATTTTATATATTGAAAATTATCATGATTCTTCAAAACAAAATGAACCTGTATATGCTGGACATTTATATGCTTTAGGTTTATTAATATCTTCAATAATTTCATCAATTTGTTTTCATCAATTATATATTCAGGGAACAAAAATTGGTATTCAAGTAATTTATTCTTTATTATATACATATTACTTTTTATATGTATTATAGTCATTAATATTATTTTCATTAAATACTATATGATTAATTAATAGTTAATATAATTGTATAATTGCGTTTTTTTATTATTATGGAAATATTATAATTTTCTTAGGCTCGTTCTGGTTTAATGGTGCTTATTTATCGTAAATCTTTAAAATTAAGTTCATTATCAAATGGTATTGGAAATATTGTTAATTTAATATCAAATGATTGTAATCGTATTGCAGAAGTATGTATTAATTTTCATTTTTTATGGTCTTCTGTAGTTGAAGCAATAAGTAAGTATTTATTAATATAAATAATATAATTGTTATAATTATATATATATATTAGAATAAAAATATATTAATAAATAACTTCAATAATATATTTATTGACTTTAATACTTTTTTCCTATCTATCTATCTATTTATATATATTCATATTTATAAATATTTATATATTTAATTAATAATAATAAAAATAAAAAATAATTAGTTATTGTTGTAATTGCAATTATTGAAATTGGTTATTCAGCATTACCAGCATTATTTATTATTATATTTGTATTATTACCTTTGCAATATTTTCTTCCAAAATATGCTGCAACAACCTCACTCAAAACAACATTCGCTGTTACCAAACGTGTTCAATTAATGTCTGAAATATTAACTGTAATGCGACTTATTAAAATGTATGCTTGGGAAAAATTCTTTAAAAATAAAGTAAATGAAGCAAGAAAAAATGAAATGGATCAAATTAAGAAAGCTTTACGTTTTAAAACTATTAGTTTTATGATTGTATTTACAGCCCCAATGTTAACTACATTTTTATGTTTAATTACTTATCAAATATTAGAGAAAAAGCAAATGACACCATCTGTAACATTCACAATTTTATCTTTATTTAATACATTAAGATATCCAATGACTATGTTACCTACGGCTATTCGTAGTATAATGGGTATTTATATTTACAATTTCAATAATAAAAATCAGATAATATTATTAAAAATTAATATTATTAATAAATAAATAAATAAATAGTGTGGAAGTTAAAGAGAAAAAAAATCTATATAGATAATATTATATAAATATTATAAAAATTAATTAAATATTAATATATATATCAATAATAATAATAATAATAATAATAATAATAATAATAATAATACATAGGTGCACAAGTAGCTTTTAAAAGATTAGATGAATTTTTCATTCTTCCTGAGGCTGAAAATTATATTAATTATGAAAATGATGATAAGAAGGAATATGCAATTGAAGTGGTTAGGATAATATATATATACATTTTTATAATATATAAATAGAAATGCAATTAATTAAATAAAAATGATTTTTTTTTATTTTTATAATATTTTATATAAAAGGTTAATGGGTGTTTTGAATGGCAAGGTTCTGAAAATCCTGCATTAAATAATATAAATATTAATATTAAACATGGAGAACATGCAATAATTATTGGTGATTTTGCATCATGCTCAACACTTATAGCAGCAATTACAGGACAAATACGATTATTATCAGGAGATATTGATATTAATGGGTAGATTTAATAATGTTAAAAAATAAATTAATAATTGTTAAATATTAAAACAATAAAAATATATTAATATTATATTTTATTATATTAGTGCAATTGGATATATACCTCAAGAACCATGGATTATTAATGGAACTATTCAAGATAATATTATTTTTGGACAACCATTTAATGAAGAACGTTATCAAAAAGTTATTGAAGCATGTTTATTATCAAGAGATATTTCTATCTTTCCACAAGGTGATCAAACAGAATTAACAGATAGAGGTGCAAATCTTTCACCAGGGCAACGTCAAAAAATTTCAATTGCAAGATGTTTATATCATGAGGCTAATTTAATTTTAATAGAAGATTCATTTAGGTTAGTTTTTTTTTTTTTTTTTTTTTTTTCTTTTTTAATTAAAATAATAATAATAATAATAATAATAATAATAATAATAATAATAATAATTAATAATAATTAATAATTAATAATAATAATAATAATAATAATAATAATTAATAATTAATAATAATAATAATTAATAATAATAATAATAGTAATAATAATAATAATAATTGTATATTAATATTTCGATACCAACATAAATAACATAATTAAATGTTATTTTTTTAAATTTAATATTTAGTATTTTTGAACCACAAATTGCAAGAATATTATTTAATAATTGTGTAAAAGATTTTTTAAAGGAAAAAGCTATTCTTTTTGTTACCCAACAAAGTCAAGTAAGTTTATCTTTAAATTATCTTTATTAATTTTTATTAATGAAAATAATTATAATAAATGTTAAATTAATAAATTATAATTTTTAATATTATTAATATTTCTTTTTTTTTTTCTCTCTCTCTCTCTCTCTCTTTTTTTTTTTTTTTTTTTTTTAAAAAAACTTTATTATATAATAGTTTTTACCAGAATGTGAATTAGTCATTATTATTGAAAATGGAGAAAGTATGGTTTATTTTTTCTTTTATTATAAAAATTAAATAGATATATAGAATATATTAATATATGAATATATAAGTTTTTTACTATATTAATATTAAGTTTTTTTTATTATTATTATTTAACAATAATTTTTATTATAATATAATTAGTTGTTGAACAAGGAAGTTATGAAGAATTAAAAGAAAGAAACATTAGTTTTTCATCATTAGTAAATGATGAACAAATTGCTCTTGATGATGAATTATTAGATTTTAATAGTAATGATAATGTAACAGATAGTAGAACAAGATCTGTTCAAGAATACTTAGAATTACCTAGTGCAAATAATGGAGACATGACTATTCATCAATTAAATAATTTACAAGTTGAAGTTACAGAAGCTACTATATCAAAAATTATTGAAAAAAATCAACGTTCTGTTTTATCAGGAGCTCGTGTTTTATCAAATAATCAAGAAACTGTACATAGAACAATTGAACAAAATCAATTAACAATGCATAGTATTTTAGATATTAATACTGATATAAATCGTCAAAATGAAACAAGTATCACTTATAAATCTATGTATCAAAAAGCTTATCTGAGTTATTTGCAAAGTGCTATTGGTCTACCATTAACTTTATTATTAATTGTATTCTTTATTATTGTTCATTCATTTAGATTTCTTAGTGGTATACATCCAGAAGTTTTATATTATAATATTTTTTTAAAAATATATATATATATATATATATATAGTATCGTTATTATTAATTAATATTATTTTATATTCAATTCATAATAATTAAATAAAAAATAATAATAATAAAAAAAAAAGATTATTGGTTAAAATACTTCATTGATAGAGAAAAAGATGATATTTATTTATTAATATATGCTGGGCTAACACTAGGTTTAGTAGTTGGTGCTATGGTACGAGGTTTATTGTTCTGTATTGTAATTTCTAAGAAAAGTCAGTCTTTCCATAATGGTATATTTAATGTAAATATTAAATTTATAAATATAATTATACATATAATTATTTTTTAATATATATATTCATATATTATTAATATGTTATTAAAATAATTATTTTATTTATTAAAATTAATATATAATCATCTTTTAATAGTCTATCATGAGGGCGCCAATGTATTTCTTTGATACTACATCATTAGGTCTTATTCTAGCTGCATTTGCGAAACATTTATATTTAATCGATGATTATCTTCCTGATACAATTTTCCAGTTTTTACATTATTTTCCATTCATTATTGGTACATTAATTATGGTTTTAATTGTTGTTCCATATCTTTGGACAGTTGTTATATTTTTCATTACTTTAGTTATTCTCATAAGAACTTATTCCAGATTACCGGAACATAGATTAGAACAGTTAGAAAGTAAATATTCTATAAAATAATAATAATAATAATAATAATTAATAATAATAATTAATAATATTATTATTAATATCATAATTTTTTTTTTTTTTAAAAAAAATTAAATATATATATGCATAAAATAATTTATTTTTTGTATTAAATGATAAAAAAAATATATATAGGTAATACTAAAGGACCAATATTTTTACATCTCTCAACAACTCTAGAAGGTCTTTTTAGTATTAGAGTATATAGAGCTCAAGATAGATTTACTCATGTTTATAAAAATGCTATTGATGAAAATCATAAAGCTCTCTTTTCTTTAATGTTTGGTAAAATAATAATATTATTATAATATTTAAATAAATTAAAAATAAAGAATAAAATAAGATAAAATTAAAATAAAAAAATTTCATATCATATTTAAATATAATTTTGAAGTAATTAATTATTTTTATTGAATCTATTTTTTAACTATACTTAAATTATTGCTTTAATAGTGAAAACATGGATTGCTTTTTATATAGATATTGTTGCATCCCTTTTTATTTATATATCTGCATTATTTTTAGTTTTATTCCCAAATTCAAACTTTTCATTAACTGAAGTAACTCCATCTTCAACCGGTTTGGCTTTATCTAATGCATTACAGTTACTTGTTTTCTTACAATGGTTAATGCGAACAATTAGCGACATTCACGGTGCTATGTATAGTTGTTCAACTTTAAGATTATATACTGATCACGTTCCTAGTGAAGTAATTAAAATAATAATAATAATAATAATAATAATAATAATAATAATAATAATAATAATAATAATTAAAGTTTTTGTGAAAATAATAATAGTATAATAATAATGTTATTATTATTTTTAATAATAAATAGGCACCAGCGATAGTTAATAGCAACAGACCACCAGAAGGATGGCCAAATAACGGAAAGGTAGAATTAAATATTATTATGTAAATATTTATATATTTATATCTTGAACTTATAATTATTTAACTTTTTATTTTTTTTTTTAAAAAAAAAAAAAAAAAGATTGATTTTAGAAATGTTGTTGTAAGATATTATCAATATGCAATTGCTGTACTAAAAAATATTACTTTCAGTATTAGAGCACGTGAAACTGTTGGTGTTGTAGGAAAGAGTGGTATGTTTTAAAAAAATTAATATTAATTATTCAAATAGAATTTAATATTTTAATATGTATAAATGAATAAATAAATAAATTTATATTATATATATGTATTATTTAAAAATAATATAGGAAGTGGAAAAACTACATTAATGATGAGTTTATTAAGAATGGTAGAAGCTTCAGAAGGAAGTATATATATTGATGGATTAGCTATAAAAGAAATGGGTTTATATGATATAAGAAGTCGTATAGCAGTTATACCACAAGGTTTATATTTATATACATTTTTATTATACTAATATTATGAAAACTAATTATATATATATTATAAATAGAACCCGTTTTATTTGCTGGTACTATAAGATCAAATTTAGATCCATTTGAGAAACTAACAGATGACGAAATATGGAAAGGTAATATTATTAACTCTATGAAATCAAATAAAATAATAATTAATGAAAGTTTGTTGTTTTGCTGTTGTAATAAGAATATTTAAATTAAAAATATATTATATATATATATTGATATGAATTTAGCCTTACAAGATGTACATATTGCAGACAGTATAGAAGAAATGCCATTAAAATTAGAAACACCAATTATTGGTATATAGGAAATTTATATATATATATATATATATTTATTTATTTATATATTTATTTATATACTCAAAATAAAATAGAAAATGGTCGAAACTTTACATTATCAGAAAGATTATTATTTATGATTGCTAGAGCTGTTCTATTAAATACAAAAATTGTTGTTTTAGATGGTAAAATATTGCTTATATTAAAATATTTATTTGTAATATATAAATTAATGGATTTTCTAATAATTTTTATGTATTTAAACATCAAAACTAAATAAAATAAAATAAAATAAAATAAAATAAAATAAAATAAAATAAAATAAAATAAAATAAAATAAAATAAAATAAAATAAAATAAAATAAAATAAAATAAAATAAAATAAAATAAAATAAAATAAAATAAAATAAAATAAAATAAAATAAAATAAAATAAAATAAAATAAAATAAAATTAAATTAAATAAAATAAAATAAAATAAAATAAAATAAAATAAAATAAAAATAAATAAAAAAAAAAAAAAAAAAAAAAAAAAAAAGAACCTCTTGCTGCATTAGACTATGAAACAGATGAATTAATACAAAATACCATATGGAAATGCTTTGAAAATAAAACATTAATTATTATTGCAAGTCAGTTAAGTCATATTATGAGAGCAGATAGAATTATGGTATTAGAATCAGGTGAGTATTTTAAGTTTAATTGTTCCTTATTAATCATTATTATAAAGCTATTTATTAATAATTTTTTAAACAATTACATTTGTATATATTAATTTTTTATTTATCTATTTAAATTTAAATATAAAAAATTTTAAATTTATAATAAAATAATAAAGGGCGTATTTCTGAATTTGATACACCTCAGGGATTATTATCAAATCAAAATGGGGCTTTCTCAAAAATTATTGAACAATCTGGAGATCTGGAAGCACAAAAAATTAAAAAAGAAATATTATCTAAAATTTCACCACCAAAAAGCAATGAATCAGGATTACATGTTATGTTTAAGGAAGATCCAAATCATGTAAGTAAACATGCTAATAAAATGAATAACCAAAATAACAAATCACAACTTACCCCAATGCCAAAATCACTGGAAAATGTTTTCTTTAATATAACAAATAATTCTGAAACTATTAAAAATACACCAAGTAGCTCAAAAAGTAGTGGTGGTGGTTATACCAATTTGTTAAGTTTATATACCAATCCCAATAAAAAAGACGATGATGATGAAAAAGATATCACTGATAGAAAATCTGATCAATATTTACGTGATAATAATATATTCATTGAATAAATCAAAAAAACTTTTAAATATTGTTTTATTATACTTATTAATCATATAAAATTATATTACATTAAATATATATAAATATATTAAATATATCTAAAAACTATTTAAGGCATTAAATTATTAAAAATAATAATAATAATAAATAAATAAAATAAAATAAAATTAATAATAATAATATATAACAAAATTATTGTTATTAATTTTATTATTATATATATTTATACATTTTAATAATTTGTATTTTTTTAATTATATTTTTTATTTTATATATTATATAATTAATAATATCTAAATATATAATATTAGTATCATTTATTATTTAATTATAACATTTCATAATAGAAAAATATTATATATATATTAAATAAGTTTTTTTTATTTATATATATATTATTTATATTTTTATTTATTTATTAAATATGTCTATTTTAAAATTTTAAAATTTTTATTAAAATTTTATATCAATTTCAAAATTTTATAAGATGTAATTTTTCATATTATTATAGAGCCATAATTAATTATATAATAACATGATATATCAATTGACTTTTTAAAAAAAAATTCAGGGTGATTATTATTAATAAAAAAAAAAAAATTATAGTCACTGCGTTTTTCAAAATTTAATTTTCATAATGATTATTATAATCAATCACTGAACTTTTTTCGAAATTAAATTTTTTGAAAATTAAGAATTACCAAATTATTTTTTTATTTATTTATTTATATATTATACTATTATTATATATAAATGTAATTTACATAATTTTTTATTTAATTATATTTTTTTTGTTCGAAATGTGTATATTTTATATTTTTGATATTATTTATAATTATTTATTATTTATTATTTATTATTTATTATAAATTTTTGTTTTTATTAATTTATATTTTTATTATAATATTTTATTAATATATTTTTATTAATTATTTTAAAATTTTTAATATTAAATATTATTATATTAAAATTTTAATTAAAAAAAAAAATTAAATTTAATTTCTTTTTTTTGATATATATTTCCATTATTTTTTAAAAATTTTAAATCATAATAAATTTATATAAAAATATAATATAAACATAATTAATTAAAATGTGATTAATAAATTGATTTGTATATTCCATATATTTAATATATACATATTTATTATTAAATATTATATGTATTAAAATATAATTATATTTTAATAACTATTATTTATCATAATTTTTTCATTAGTAATATAATAAAGAATATTATTAAAATTCATATAAATTTACTATTATGTAAGAATAAATTCTTAACTAAATAATAGTTATATTTTATTTTAAACTTTTAAATAATCTCATATTATTAAATGTAATTTAAAATTATAATTATAATTATAATTTTCATTTTCATAATTGTTTAAATATAAATTATATAAAAGAATTATTATTAAAAGTTAAAATTATAATACCATTAAAATCTATTTTATTAATTAAGAGAAAGTAAAATACTTGCTATTATATTATTATTTTGAATATATAATCAAATTTTTATTCAACGAAATTTTGAATTATATTTTATAAAAGAATCAAAAATTGAAATAATAATAATAATAATAATAATATATATAGGAAAAATATATATTATATATAAGCCTTCCAAAAAAATAAAAAAGAAAATATGCAAACATTATAATTTAATAAAAATTATAAAAAAATAATGAAAATTATTTCAATTAATTACATTAAGTATGAAATCCCTTGTTGAAATATAATTATAATATGAAATAATAATAATAATAATAAAACAAAAAATAATAATAACAATAATTTATAAAGAACACTATTTTATTTATAAAAAAATATTTTTTAAAGTTTATTTCAATTGGGTATTATAAATATTAAAGAGAATGAAATAAGTTTGAATTTATATTTTTATTATAAAAATATATTAAATAAATATCTATATAAACATTATTTTAAAAATAATTAAAAAAAAAGTTAATATTATTATTATATAAAATAAAACAGAATCTATTAATTCTTTAATAAAATTATTAAAATTTATTAATATAAATAAAATATATATATTAATTTTTATTTTTATTTTTATTTTTATTTTTTTTTTTTAAAAAAAATGTACATTATATTGATTGTTTTTTAAAAAATTAATTGTAATTTAATTTAAATTGTCATTAAAAAAGAAAATCAAAGAGGTAATAATTATATTTGTTATTTGAAAGAAAAAGAAAGAAAAAAAAAAAAAAAAAAAAAAAAAAAAAAAAAAAAAAAAAAAAAAAAAAAAAAAAAATTAAAGTAAAAAGAAAAAGAAAATAAATTTTAATACATAAATAAATAATTCATAAGATGGATATACAATCCTCCAGTAGTTCTGACTTGACAAGTTCAAGAAACAGAATTCCAGATTACTTATTAGATACGCCAATTTGTCAAGCCAAAAAAAAAATGAAATTAGCGAAAGACCAAACAGGAACTATGCCAATTCAGCTTCCAACCCATTGGAATCCAAAAGATAAATGTGCCCTTTTGGAATTATCAAAAGGAAATTTAAGAGTTTCATATAATGGTAAATATTTGATGAATTCAATATTAAAATAAATAATATTAATTGAAATTATTAATATATAATATGTATCAAAAAAAAAAAAAAAAAAAAAAAAGTATTAAATGATTTATCAAAAATACAAAATATTGCTCACATAAATTTTTTAATTTGAAATTCAAATTCTTAATATAATAAAAATTAAAAAAAAAAAAAAAATATATATATATATATATATATATGATATTTATATATGAAAAAGGTACTGGTAAAAATGATAGTGATGCTGCTGCTGTAAGAGCTAATCATCCAATGCCATATCAATGTGGTCTTTTCTATTTTGAAGTTACTATTATTAGTAAGGGTCAAAGTGGGTAAAGATCACCGCCAATAAGTTAGATTTACTATTTTAATATATAAATAAAAATATTATTATATTTAATTTTAATTTGAATATTCAAATTATTAATATTTCAAATATAGATATATTGGTATTGGTTTTTGTACGTCTTCAGTAGATTTAAAAAAGCTTCCAGGTAATGTTATATATTTACTATAATTTTAATTGTTTTTTAGTTTTTTATAATAATATGAATATATATATATTAAAAATAAATATAATAGGATGGGAAAATTATTCATGGGGTTATCATGGTGATGATGGACATTCATTCTGTTTTTCCGGTACTGGAAAAGCTTATGGTCCAACCTTTACCACAAAAGATACCATTGGCTGTTGCATAAACTTTATGGATATGACTGTTTTCTATACTAAAAATGGTGTTAATTTAGGTATTGCTTTCCGTGATATTAAAAATGATCATTTATACTATCCAGCAATTGGTCTTAGAACACCAGGTGAAATTGTTGAAGCCAATTTTGGTCAAAAAAAATTCAAATTCGATATTGAAAATTGTATAAAAGTAAAATTAATACTAATTAAAAATTTTTTCTCAAATATAATAAGAAAAAATTTTTTTTTTTAAAAAAATTTATTTTAATATAAACTAAATTAATTTATTATGCTTTTCTAATATATAATATAATATATTTTTTTTTATTTAATATATATTATTTATTATATATTTTATTTATATATTTTTTCTGTCCCTATCATATAATTTATATCTTTTTAATCATTTATATTTTATATTTTATGTTATATATTTTATATTTTATATTTTATATTTTATATTTTATATTTTATATTTTATTTTTTATATTTTATATTTTATATTTTATATTTTATATTTTATATTTTATTTTTATATTTTATATTTTATTTTTTATATTTTATATTTTATTTTTTATATTTTATATTTTATATTTTATATTATATATTATATATTATATATTTTATATCATCTATTTTATATTTTATATTTTATAATTAATACTTTATACTATTATTTTTATGCATTTTTATTTCCAATTAACATATAATAATAATAATAATAAAATTATAACAGGAAGAGAAAGCTAAATTATGGCATTATATTAATACTATTGAATTACCAATATTGAAGCCAGATTTTTCTAATATAACAAATATCAATAATAAATCATCTAATGGATTAAATGAACTTGTTTTACAATACTTAGTACATCATGGATACAGTGAAACTGCTCAAACTTTTTATAATAATGCTTTCGCTAAAAATGATAAATCTATTAAACAAGATGAAAATAAGATGGAAGAATGTGATGTTATTGGTGCTGGTGGATTAAGTGGAATAGCTAAAAGTAACGAATATTTCGATATAGAAAGCTTAAAAAATCGACAACGTAAGTATATTAGAATATTTGTAATATTCATTTAAATTATAAGAATAATAATCAATTATAATATTTAGAATGATAATAAAAAAAAATTCAAATAAAAAAAAAATATTAAATATTCATTCTATTATTATAATTGTCATTATATATATATATATTAATAATATTATAAATATATATATAAATATGAATATGATAATAATAATTAAATGAAATTAAATAAAAAACAGGTATAAAAGAATATGTTATGAAAGGTGATATTGATTCAGCAATTGATATAACTAATCGCTTATACCCGACAGTTTTGGCCAACAATGATATATTATTATTCAACCTTCGTTGTAGAAAGTTTATAGAAATGATTCGTAAGAATGAAGAATTAGATATGGATACAGAAATTGAAACAATAGATGAAGATGCTATGGATGCTATGGATGTTGATGATGATAAAAATAAAGCTCTGTGTCAAAGAATAATTGAAACTATGAAATATGGTCAAGAACTTCAAAGCATATATGGACAAGATGAAAGAGATGAGATTAAGGATACTTTAACTGTACGTAGAATAGATAAATAATAATAATAATAATAATAATAATAATAAAATATATATAATACACACATACTATATAATAAATCAAAAATTATAATTTACTTAATAAATATTTTTATTTAAATTTATATTTATCCTTAATACAGGAAACATTCTCATTATTTGCATATGAACATCCAAATAATAGTATTTTATCATATCTTCTTGAACCATCAAGGAGGGAAATTGTTGCTAATCAATTAAATGTTGCTATTCTTGGTAAATTTTTAATTTATTATTAGTAATTATTATTATTATTTTTTTTTTTTTTTTTTAAATTTTTATTTATTTATTTATTTAATATTAGAATCTCAAGGCGAACCATCTAAACCTGCAATTGAAACATTATATAGACAAAGCGCTGTAGCAGTCAGAGAACTTGTAAAAAATAATGTAGGATCAGCTGCATTTATTAACGTTAAAAAAGATTGTCTTATGTAAATTTCTTCTTTATAACTTTAGTAAAGCTTTTTTTTTTTTTTTTACAAAAAAAAAAATAAATAAATAAATAAATAAAATAAATTAAAATTAAAATATTAAAAAATTTAAAATAATGAATAATTAAAAAATTATAATTTATAATCTAATAATAATAATATCACAAAAAATAAATAAATAAATAAATATAACTACAAAATAATAAATAATCAATAATCAATATATTATAATAATTTCATATATATGAAAGATGAAAGAATAAAGACTAAAGTATATATATATATATATATATATTTTTTTTTTTTGTTTTTTTTTTTTTTTTGTTTTTTTGTTTAAATATATATTAATTATATATTAAATATAAATATTAATAGAATATTTTAATTATTGACACACATAATAATAATAATAATAATAATAATAATAATAACAATAACAATAATAATAATAATAATAATAACAATAATAATAATAATAATAATAATAATAATAATAATAATAATAATAATAATAATAATAATAATAATAATAATAATAATAATAATAATAATAATAATAATAATAATAATAATAATAATGACTTAACAACTTAATAATAACAACTTAACTATTATATATATACTTTTTAATATTTATTATGTATTTTATTAATGTGTATTTGTGTTTTTTGCAAATTAGTTGATGTTGTATAAATTTATTTAACAATCTTTTTAAACGTTTTGGGTAACATGTACATATGTAACAAATATTTATGTGACAAGACATATGTTCAATATATATTATTATCATATATATATTATCATTATTACAACTATCTTCTCTCTTTATTAGCCGTAATACGTATTATTATATCAAATAAATAAACAATATATATCAGATTAATAGTCACATTTGATTCTATTCTAATATTTAAAAGTTTTTTTTTTTTTTTTTTTTTTTTTTTTTTTTTTTAAAAATGACATGACTCATGAAACTACTATAGCTTAAGATCAACACTTTTAAGGAAAGTCCAACTTCAGCGAGTGAAAGTTTCTTATTTCAAGTGCTGTCAAAACTTATGGTATTAAAGAATTTTTGGAATCTGATATTATTGGTCATTTAAATGATGAATTCTTTATTTACGTTACAAACGGTAATGACTCAACCAACATTTGAATCATATATATATCATAAAATGGATCTTCTTAATCTATTACTCTTCAAATAACTAATATTTCAAAATTACTAGTTTTTATTGGAACTTTAATACAAAATCTTCCAAATAATCTTCATTCATGGATGGTTGTTAAACGTATTCGACATTAATCTTTTGAATTTTGGTTTTCAAGAGAAATACTAATATCGGCTTTTTCTTTATTTCTTAAGTCTTTTTCAGTTTGTTTTTCTTTTTTCAATTCTTGGTTGAGTGAGAATAGAAGGATCCATTTATTTGTAATCTTTTTGGCTTGTTTAGGGTTTTCTCTTATCTGATTTTCTTTTTGTTTCCTTTGACCAAGAGTAACAATAGGTTTTGGCTTATTCTTTAGATTTTTGTATATGAAGGTCTCATTTCTTCCTCTTTTTCCCATAGAGTATTCGATATGATCTTCTTCTTCACTATTTTTAAGTTCAGAGTGACTTTCTTCACGTTGATAAGCTTCTTCTTCAAAGCAACTCGTCTTCATTTACGCTTTCGATGAAGTGACTATGATCTGAACTTGATTGATACTTTAGTGAAGCGAATTCAGTGATGATGGGAGTGCTTCTTCTCCCTTTAATTATTTTAATCGTTATTGTTCCATTTATTTCTGACGATTACCCTCAATGATTGCATTTAATTTAGGTCAATCTGGTTAAAAGTGGCCTTCTTCTTAACAGAAGAAACAAGCTCTTATCATTAATTCCTTTATCTTCTTTGTGCGTTCATCAACAGAAGAGCAGAAAAGTTTTTCTTGATAATCGTCAAAATATTTTGGTTTGGTATCAATTTATCTACTATTTCAGCAACTTCAAAAGCCTTGGTAAAAGACAAATAATTCTTTAATAATACTTTTCTCAAGGCTTCTTTATTGCATAAAGAAGCCTTGAGAAAGAATCAATATAATCCAGTACATTAATTTTTCTTCTTCTCTTTTTACCAAGTTTATGATACAAGAATCTGTAGCGAATGTTAAAGTCTTTTTCCTTTTTCTTTTCTTCTTATTTTTATGGAAAGAAATTCTTTTAATAAAACATTTTGATCTTCTTTCTTTCCATAAAATCTGTATAGATAGTTAATAACTTCTTCATCTAAGCTTGGATAATGATTTTCTTTTTGATCTTAATCAGTCATTTTATTTTAAATATGGATAAATGAGACTCTTAATCTATTGCTTTACATCTATTAAGAAACAAGGTTGATTTTTTCTTAAATATACAAATTTATATAATAACTTTATATTCAAGTAACTACACATTTAGTAACTACACATTTAATGTGAAAAGATTTACATCAATTTTATATAGATTATATATTATGATTTTGATTTACATTATTTTATAGTATGATCATACATTTTTATTACATTTTATAGATTTATGTAATATTAATTATACATATTATTATATTTTATTATATTATTTACATAAAATTAATTTATTTGTTTAATATATCTATATTAAAATAATAATATAATGTAATAATAATAATATATATTATTAAAGAAATTTATTAATAAAATTATTGCATAATATATTTAAATTTTAAAGAAAAATGAAATAAACGAAATTTTAAATGTTATAATTAAAAAAAAATGTATATATATGTATATACAATATATGTGGAGAATAATGTGATATTTAAAATGTGTATTTCCACCAATAACATTGTCAAATAAATAATAATAAGAATAAGGATAATAAAGATAATAAAAAAAGATAATAAAATATGAAGTAAATAAATTACAAAAAACAAAAAAAATAAAAAATAAAAAAGATAGCTAATATTCTTTACATTATTAAAGCCTTTTATTTATTTTTCTTTTCATATTAACAATCACATATATATATATTGTATTTAATTTTAAAAATTTTAATAGTCAAAATTATTTTAAGATAGAAATGTGGAGTAAAGATATAAATTGATGTAAAAAAAAAGATCATCTAAGATTAATAAATACATTAATGTACGTGAATAGTATATTTTTAATAAAAATTATTAATTGATATAAATATTAAAAAATTAATATATAATTATTAAATAAATAAATAAATACTAAATAATTAAAAAATAAATAAGTGATAAATGAATGTGATATATTTGAAAATTAAAATTTCAGATATATTAAAATTTTAATATAAATTTAATATATTGAGATTGTTCTTATTAAAATAATTCATTCATTTTCCTTATAATTGCTTTACTTCATGTTAAATATACCATTAATAGCTTTTATTCTAAATTGATTCTACTTATAGTTAATTAATTGAATTAAAATTAATATAATAATATAAAATATTTAAAATTAATATAATAATATAAAATATTTAAAATTAATATAATAATATAAAATATTTAAAATTAATATAATAATATATAATATTTTTAATTTTATTATTTTTATTTCAATTAATAAGTTTGTTTTATATGAATAAGATCAATAACTAAATATTGATATAATTTTGAATAATTTTTATAAAATAGTTTACATTAAAAAAATATATATATTTAAAATTACCCTTCATTGATAAAAATATTTTACCTGTTTTGAATAAGATCAATGACTAATATTGATATGATTTTGAATAATTTTATAAAATAGTTTACATTAAAAAAATATATATATTTAAAATTACCTTTCATTGATTAAGATTTTTACCTACTTTAAATTGAGAATATTATTATTGGTACTCCTTGATTTGTATCAATTTACAAATTTATGATTGATGTTAAGTTATATAAAATTTTAAAGGTATAATCATTTCATTTTATATACTCTATTTATTAATACTAATAATAATATAAATTTTCTTTTTTCTTCATTTTTTTGAAGAAATTTTGTAATTTTCATCTTTAATTGTTAATATTTATTATATATTCTTGTTATTTGTATTAAATTTTATTTCTTTATAATATTATTTAATATTATTTATTGGATTTATTTTGATTTTTTTAAAAAAAAATGATTGGTTAATGATAATAATCTTTAAATATAATTAATATATGTATTCATATTAATAAATATATAAAAATATATAATAATAAATTATATATAAATTATTATTTTTTTATAATTAATCATAATAAATAATAAAATGTTAATAATTTTTGATGATAATAATTCATAATATATAATGTAAATAAATTTACTATGTAAACACAATATATTATTTAAATATATCTTAATGTATTTTCTATTTAAATATGATCCAGTAATATTATCTCTAAGAAGATGGTTGTAGAATATAAAATTAGAAATTTTGATAATTCTCTTTTTCTCTTCACAAAAAAAAGTTTATAAAATTTTATATATTTATTTATTTTTTGTTTGTGGGGTATAGTATAGTTTGTTATACTATTAGAATAATAAATAGTTATTATGAATATAAAAATGAATGTTATGATTAATTTAGTTGTGTGAATGTTATAATTTTCAAAATAAAATATAATATTGAAAAAAAATATAAACATTATATAAGAAATTAATGATACATTTAAAATTATTAAATTTTAATAATTATATTTTTATATTTGTGTATATAAATAGAATGTATATACAATAAAAAGATGTTTTGAATGGAATTTAAATTTTACTATAAATATTAAAATTAAAATATAATATAATAGTAAAGAACTGTAATTAATTAATTAATATATTTAATGAAATATTTATATGAGTAATAATAGTAAACTTTCGAAATTAATCGAAAGTGTATAAATATTAATATATTTTATAATACTAATCAAGATTAAAATCTATACATATTATAAAATATATAATATAGTTTTTAATACAGAATGAGAACTGAAACTATTGTTTTACTTAAGGGTGATGGTATCGGTCCAGAAATCGTTACTGAAGCTCAAAAAGTTTTACAACTTGTTAGTGATGCCAGAAAGGAAGCAAACGATCTCCAATTAGAATTCAAAGAAGAATTAATTGGTGGTATTGCTATTGACCAAACTGGTAAATAAATAATAATAATTTTATATTTTATATTAAATTTAAAATAATATAATTTTATTTTATATTAAATTTATAATATAATATAAATAATTATATTTATATTAATATTAAAATTAAATTAGTTTAAGTAATATTTTTTTTGTTGATACCTAATAACAATTTTTTTATTCATAATTTATAATATACTTATAAAATATTTTTAAAAATATATATTATATAAATGTTGTTTTGAATAAAAGGCTCTCCATTACCAGAAAAAACTCTTAATTCATGTTTAAATGCTTCTGCTGTTCTTTTAGGTGCTGTTGGTGGTCCACAATGGCCACGTCCAGCTACTCCAGAAAATCCACATCCACCAAGACCAGAACAAGGTTTATTAGATATTAGAAAGAAGATGAATCTTTTCTGTAATATTAGACCATGTATTTTCCCATGTGACTCTCTTAAGGAAAAGAGTCCATTAAAGGAAGAAATTGTTAAGGATACTGAATTTATTGTTGTTAGAGAATTAACTGGTGGTGCTTACTTCGGACAACGTCAAGAAGAAAATGCTGAAGGTGTTGGTGAGTTGAATGATAAATTAAAAATAAATAAGAGAATATGATTAATAATATGTTTTTAATTATTTAAAAATAGATTATATTAATAAAGATAATATTAAAATTTATATTTATTAATTAATATAAAATATATATTTAGCTTATGATACTATTATTTACTCTGTTCCAGAAGTTCAACGTATTACACGTATTGCAGCTAAACTTGCTCTTGCTCATGATCCACCATACCCAATTATTTCTATTGATAAGGCTAATGTTTTAGCTTCTTCTCGTCTTTGGAGACGTGTTGTTACTGAAACCATTAAAAATGAATTCCCAACTGTAAAGTTACAACATCAATTAGTTGATTCTGCTGCTATGATTATGGTTAAGAATCCATCTGCTCTTAATGGTGTTCTTTTAACTGAAAATATGTTTGGTGATATTCTTAGTGATGAATGTAGTGTTATTCCAGGTAGTTTAGGTCTTCTTCCAAGTGCTAGTTTAAATGGTTGGGGTAAGGAAAGCAATGGTTTATATGAACCAATTCATGGTTCTGCCCCAGAAATTGCTGGTCAAAATATTGCCAACCCAATTGGTACTATTTTATCTGCTGCTATGTTACTTCGTTACTCATTTGGTCTTGAAAGAGAAGCTAAGGCTATTGAAAAGGCTGTTGCCAAGGTCTTAGATGATGAAAAGCATGGAGGTTTAAATATCCGTACAAAGGAACTTGGTGGTAATGCTACTACAACTGAAATTGGTGATGCCATCTGCAAGGCTCTTGCTGATGAATTAAATCAATTGAATATTGAAGATTTTGCTGATCAAGTTGAAGTTGATAGTACAGGTCATCTTATTCCATCTTCTCTTAAATTCAAACGTCGTCCAATGACTCTTTGTGAAAAGATTATTTGTAACTCAGCTGTTGGTTTACCAGCTCCATATGATGTCAGACCAGGTGATATGGTTTGTGTCAAGGTTGATTGGACTATTGCTTCCGAATTAACTTGGAAGGGTATGGAAAAGACTTATAATGCTATGGGTCGTCCAGGTGTTAACCGTAACGACAGATTCTGGCTTGCTATTGATCACACTGTAGATCCATCTATTAATGATCAACCAAAACCAAAGGCTTTAATTAAGGCTTCTCGTGATTTCCAAAAGGAAGTTGGTATTAAGGATCTTCACGGTCCAAATGAAACTATTCTTCATACTGATTTCTACCGTCATCGTGCTCTTCCAGGTCAAATGATTATTGGTGCTGATTCTCACTCTTGCTCAGCTGGTGCTCTTGGTAACTTTGCCGTCGGTCTTGGTGCTGCTGATGTTCTTATGCCATTAGTTACTGGTGAAACTTGGTTTAAGGTCCCAGAAACTTGTGAAATCCGTTTCGTTGGTAAGCCAAAGTTTGGTATTACTGGTAAGGATATTATTATTCATGTTCTTGGAGAATTAAAGAGAAATACTGTTGGTTTCGAAAGAGCTTGTGAATGGACTGGTCCAGGTCTTAAGTATTTAAGTTGTGATGACAGATTTGCTATTGCTAATATGAGTACTGAATTCGGTGGTATTGCTGGTGTATTCCAAGCTGATGAAATTACTGCAAACTTCATTGCTAAACGTACTGGTGAAGATGCTAACTACAAGGAAGGTGCTCTTTACTTCCGTGCTGATGAAGGTGCCCAATATTCTTCTTCTCATATTATTGATTTAAGTAAGGTTGAACCTTCTGTTTGTAAGTACCCAGCTCCAGATAATGTTGCTCCAGTTGGTGAATTAGTTGGTATGGACTTAGATGGTGTCTTCATTGGTGCCTGTACTACTGCTGAAGAAGAACTTATCTTAGCCGGTCTTGTTCTTGAAGCTGGTTTAAAGAAGGGTTACGTTCCAGTCTGTAAGGGTACTAGAAAAGTTACTCCAGGTTCTGCTTCTATTTTAGCAAGACTTCGTGAACTTGGTCTTATTGATGTATATGAAAAGGCTGGATTCCAAGTTGGTGCTCCAGGTTGTAGTTACTGTTTAGGTATTGCTGCCGATCGTGCTGGTGAAGGTGAAGTTTGGTTATCTTCCCAAAACCGTAACTTTAAGAACCGTATGGGTAAGGGTAGTATTGGTAATGTTGCATCTGCATCCTGCGTTGCTGCCTCTAGTTTTGATATGAAGGTTACTGATCCAACTGAATTACTTGAAGCTATTGACAAAAAGAAGTGGGAAGAGTACCGTCAATTTAATGTTGTTAAAGGTGAAGATATTGTTATTTCTGAACCAGCTCCAATTATTGCTAAATCTGGTGAAAAATCTAATGTTGATAAGGTTGAATCTAAGAATGTTACTATTAAAGGTAAGATTCAACGTTTCGAAGATCACATTGATACTGATGCTATCATTCCAGCTGAATTTATGCCAGGTACTTCTGATGAAGATTTAGGTACTCACTGCTTCCAATACGTTCGTCCAGAATTCCGTCAAAAGGTAAAGAACGGTTCTACAATTGTTGTTGCTGGTGTTGGTTTCGGTAGTGGTTCCTCTCGTGAAGAAGCTCCTAGAGCTCTTAAGGGTTCTGGTGTTAAATGTGTTATTGCTAGAAGTTACGCTTTCATTTATGGTAGAAACCAATACAATATGGCATTATACGGTATTATTATAAACGATGATGCTTTCTATGAAATTGCTACTGAAGATAAGGAAATTTACATCGATATTCCAAATAGATATGTTGAAATTGAAGGTAAGAAGTTCCCATTCCATTTAAGTAGTATGGAAGAAAAGCTTATTGAAGGTGGTGGTGTTACCGACCTTTACAGTAAATACAAGAACGAATTATTTAGAGTTACTATTAAACATGCTCTTGATGCTGATAATGAAAGAGCTTGCAAGAAGGCTTGTCTTGGTAATGACAATTTAAGTTGGTAGATTATTCAAGTATAACTTAATCACAACGAAGAATTGTATAATTTTTTAATTTATTGAAAATTATTTATCTAAATTAAAAGTATTTCTTTTATTAAATTATTCTAAAATTGAAAAAATTAATAAATAATCAAAAAAAAAAAAAAAAAAAAAAAAAAACCCATAATAAAAATCTATAAATTTTATAAACTTTTTTATTTTTTTTTTAATAAAAAGATATCATAGTAATTTAGATTTTTTTTTTTTTTTCAAATAAATTTCTTATAATTTCATATATTTAAAATTTATTAATAAGTCTTTCAAATTTGTTTTAGATAAAATAGAAGATAAAAAGTAAATTTTGAGATACCAAAAAGCAATTATTAAAAAAAAAAATAAAATAATAAAATAACAATAAAATAAAATGAATCTTATATAATTGTAAAAAAAAAAAAAAAAAAAAAAAAGAAAAATAAAATAAAATAAAATAAATAAATAAAAATAAATAAATAAATAAATAAATAAATAAATGATGAATAAGTAAAAATTGAAACTGAAACTGAAAAGTATTTTAAAATTTTAAAGAGTTATTGTTATTCAAGAATGTATATTATTATATTACATAATATTTATGTATTATAATAAAAATTGTAAATTAAAAAATAAAATATTTAAAAAATATATAAATAAAAGAAATAATTATAAAAGTTATTATTTTTGTTTAACACTAATTAATTCCTCCGGATGACGAAAATTCAGTAAATAATTCTGCTTCTGGTTTAAATTGTTTACAGAAGATATACTCAAGAATTTGGAATGGAGAATTTCCTAGCACATGGAATGAAGCAAGTATTATATCTATTCCTAAATAAAGAGATGATCTATCTGATTGTGACAATTATCGAGGCATCTCTCTGATTAACAATGGTATAAAACTCATTTCGAAAATAGTCTCCAAAAGAATTTCGGAATACGGACTTAAAAATAATTTTATTAGGCCAGAGCAATTTGGATTTCGTACTAAAGAAGAATGTGTTAGTTTATTTATTTCAATTCGAGAAATTTGTCAAAGGCGTAAAAATGATAATAAAGAAACTTACCTTGCTTTTCTAGATTTAAAAAAGGCATATGATTCTGTTCCAATAGGTAATATTTTATATAAATTAGATGCTTTAGGTACTTTAGGTATTAGAGGTAAATGTTATCAATTTATAAAAAATCTATATTTGACTTCCAAAGCCAGTGTTAAAATTGATGATCAATATTCGGAATCTTTTAATATTATGAAAGGAGTTAGACAAGGTTGTCCACTATCACCAATTCTTTTCAATCTATTTATTAATGACATTTTTAATGATTTTTCAGAACTTGGAATTCCTTTAGGCGAATCTAGATGTTGTGGTGGACTCTTTGCAGATGATATTGTTCTATGTGCCCCGTCAAGAACTAAGTTAAAAATAAATGCTTATGAAGGTAAATGAATGGGCTAAATTTAATATGATGAATTTTGGAATTAACAAGTGTGCAACGATGGTGATTCGACCAGACACACCTCTTTTTCAAAATAAAGGAGATCTTACTTTTCATCTTGCTCGTCAACCAATCCCAATAACTAAATGTTATACCTATTTAGGTATACCATTTGATAAAAGCTTATCGTTGAACCCTATTATTAAATTACTTAACTCGAAAGTTACTAAAGCTCTCTTTTCTGTTAATAAATTTCTTTCAAATTCCAAAAATCCTATTCCATATAAGAAGATTGTAATTAACTCTTACGTGCTTAGTAAAGTCTCTTACTTTGCACCTTTACTTGGTTCAAATAAAGAGAGAGCAAATAATACTCAGAAATTAATTAATAAAGGATTAAGATGGATTTCAGGTTTACACAAAGCCAAATCTTTTATTACTGTATATTCTATTTCAAAAGATTTAAGTATTTCTCCATTGTCAGCTAAGCGTGCATTGTCTCAAGTCAAATATTTTGAAAAATATAAAGATTCAAATTGTATTATTTCCTATTTAGTTAATAATATTCCAAAATCTAGAAAATATACATGGACAAAAGAAAGTAGAACTCTTAAACGTAAACTAGAGAAAAGAAGTAGTAACGATAAAAAAATCAAGGATTTTTATTGGAAAAGAGATATGAAAATCAATTCTATTAAAGCTGAGTTTTATGACAAAAACAAATTCGAAGAAACATCAAAATTTATAAAATTTTGTTATGAATATCCTGATCTTTCATATAGTTTCTATTGGATATTGAGAGCACGAAGCGGATATAGATTAGATGCTAGAATTGCTAAAGCTGCAAAAATAATAGATCAAATGTGTCCTAATTTTTGTCCCCGTTGTAAAAGTAATAAACAATGAATAAGGCATTGGTTAATTGATTGTCTATTTTTCAATCATATTCGTAGTAAAGTTATTGATAAAATTTTATTTTTATATAATGCTTTTAACCGTGGCAACCTAACAAATGATATCATTAATAGTAATAATAATAATAGTAATAGTAATAATAGTAGTATTAATAATAGTAATATTACTAATAGTAATAATAATAATAGTTATAATAATATTAGTAATAGTATTATTAGTAATGTTAGTAGTAGTATTGAAAATAATATGTTTGTTGATTCTAGTGTGTGTAAAAAAGTGTTTAATTTCCTTCTTGGGGGAAGAAGTATTAATAACAGTACAAGGGAATGGAAGATTCTTTTTAAGTGCCAGATGAAATCAGGTGCTTATTCTGATACACCATTCTTGGTAAATACTATGGCTCTTCTTCAATCGATTATACCTATTACTATTGGCCAGCAATGGTCTTTGTTCAATAGGTTCAAATCGAATCGTACTACTACTACCAAGAGCGTCAATGCTGAAGAAACAGTAAGACAGGCCAGTAGAGCTAACGTAACCAATGAAGATCATAATTTCGTATCTTAAAATTACGATTAACATTGTGAAGTCAAAAACAACTATTTTACTCCAGTATGATAATGCCCTTATGAAGTCTTACTGATATTAATTAAAATGAAACTAGAATACATTTTACAATTATTTTATTATATTTTGTGTTTTTTTTTTGTCTATATTTTTATCTTTTTTTTCATTTTATTATATGTATTTTATCAACTATTTAATTAATAAAGATGAAACAAATTTGCTGCCTTTAAAAAAAAAAAAAAAAAAAAAAAAAAAAATGTTTAATAGTTGTTGCATAATAAAAATATATTTTAAAAATTATTACCTTTATATTTCTATTATACTTATTTTTTATAACTCTTAATTTTCAAAAAGTTTATATTCTAAAAATATATATTATATACTTAAGAAGTATTTTTAGTAATCATTAACAATAAATTTTGTTCTTTTTTTTTTAATAAAAAAAAAATATTATATAATTTAAAGTTCGCAATGATTACGGATGTAAAAAAAAAAAAAAAAAAAAAAAAAAAAAAAAAAAAATAATAATAATAATAATAATAATAATAATAATAATAATTAATAATTATAATTAATAATTATATTGTACTGAAGTTTTTATATTTTTTTAATAGAATTTTTAATTTTGAAGTATTTTTTTTAATGGTTATGGCAATTTTTTATAATCATATTTAAATAATATTTATTTAATTATAATTATATCTTTCGATTTCCCTTATTTAATAATATTTTTAATGAAAGATAGATAAAATCTTGATGAAATTAAGTAATTTACATTATTAATAACACCAAATATATATAATATATATAAAATATTTGAGTTTTATGGGAGTGTAGCATCTTGGAAAAGTTAAAGGCTTATATACCTTAAAAATATAATAAAAAAATTATTCTTTAAATATTTTTAAAAATAATATATTTATTAAAAAATAAAATATTATTTAAAATATATATATAATGTTTTTGAAATTGTCATTATATATATATATACTTTACAACAAATTAAAAAAATATTTATAATAAAAAAAAAATAAAATAAAAGCTCTAATGTTCTTTTATAGTGCCAAATACAATATTTATTTATTTCTAAACTAATTATATATTTATAATTATATTAAAAAATTTTAAAAAATTTATGGAATTAAATTACAATAATATAAACGCCACATTGTGAAATGAAATGAGTTGTATATATAATTAAAATTTTTAAACCCGAATATAAAATTAAATATAAAATTATATTAAATATTATTATACTTAATTATTAATTAAATTATGTATTAGTATAAATTTATTATAAAATATTTAATAAAGTTTAATTTTGCAATTATTATACTTTTGAAATAATTCAATATAATCTCAGGATTTTATACATTTTACTAAATATACTTTGATTAAATACATTTATAAGTAAATAACCATTTACTATAAAATTATATTAATATTATCTTTAACAATTTTTGTTTTAAATCTAATGCTATTTTAACTACATATAATAATATAAGAATAATAAATGTAAAAAAAAAAAAATTATTGCTAATGAATAAAATTTCAAAATATATTATGATAATAAAATGAAAAAATATATATAATGATATTAAAATATAAAAATACAATAAATATGAAGTAATATTATAAGAATTAAAAAATCCAAATTTAAAATTTATATATATTAATTTTTAATTTTTCTTATTTTGTGTTACATTTAAATTTTAGTATAATTAAATATCTAAATTATTTTTATTTTATCTTATTTAATTTTATTTTACTCAATCTGTACTTTATATTCATATTCTACTTTCATATTCTACTTTTTATTTTATTTTATTCAATCTGTACTTTATATTCATATCTACTTTTTATTTTATTTTATTTTTATTAACTCTTTACCCTCCTTTTATATTAATTCACTATTTTAATTTAATTTAATTTATTTTATTTTATTTTATTTTATTCTATTTTATTTTATTCAATCTGTACTTTATATTTAATATTCTTCTATTTATTTTATTTTATTTTATTTTATTTTATTTTATTTTATTTTATTTTATTTTATTTTATTTTATTTTATTTTATTTTATTTTATTTTATTTTATTTTATTTTATTTTATTTTATTTTATTTTATTTTATTTTATTTTATTTTATTTTATTTTATTTTATTTTATTTTATTAAATCTGTACTTTATATTTAATATTCTACTATTTATTTTATTTTATTTTATTTTATTTTATTTTATTTTATTTTATTTTATTTTATTTTATTTTATTTTATTTTATTTTATTTTATTTTATTTTATTTTATTTTATTTTATTTTATTTTATTTTATTTTATTCAATCTGTACTTTATATTCATATTCTACTATTTATTTTATTTTATTTTATTTTATTTTATTTTATTTTATTTTATTTTATTTTATTTTATTTTATTTTATTTTATTTTATTTTATTTTATTTTATTTTATTTTATTTTATTTTATTTTATTTTATTTTATTTTATTTTATTTTATTTTATTTTATTCAATCTGTACTTTATATTCATATTCTACTATTTATTTTATTTTATTTTATTTTATTTTATTTTATTTTATTTTATTTTATTTTATTTTATTTTATTTTATTTTATTTTATTTTATTTTATTTTATTTTATTTTATTTTATTTTATTTTATTTTATTTTATTTTATTTTATTTTATTTTATTAAATCTGTACTTTATATTTAATATTCTACTATTTATTTTATTTTATTTTATTTTATTTTATTTTATTTTATTTTATTTTATTAAATCTGTACTTTATATTTAATATTCTACTATTTATTTTATTTTATTTTATTTTATTTTATTTTATTTTATTTTATTTTATTAAATCTGTACTTTATATTTAATATTCTACTATTTATTTTATTTTATTTTATTTTATTTTATTATTATTACTACTATTACTATTTTTGATAAATTATACAAATTATTTATATATATATTTAATAACAACTCTAAAATATTAATTTCTAATAACCATACTAATAAAATTTTTCATTATATATTAATATAATTTTATACAAATAATAGTTTTGAAGTGTATTCTCTTCTATCTAAAAAAATATACAAATAAAATATTTTTTTTTTTTTTTGGAAAAATCAATGAAATAAAATTTAAAAAATTTATATTATATTAAAAAATTTATGTTTTAATTTGAATGAATCATATATTATTAATATATTCACCTATATATTTTAATATTAGTGGCTTGTAATTTTAATGTATATGATTGGTAATTTTTGAAGAGTTATAATACAATTGAAGAAAAAGAAGTGAATATTGAGAACCTTATTACATCCTTCTCTTTAGTCATATTTAACGCTATAGTTATAATTGGTGAGTGACTTGTGTGATAATGAATGTTGTTAAATGAATTAATAATTTTGATTGATGTGTGTATTATTGTGTAAAATTGGAATGTTATATTTAATTAATTATGTTAACATTTTTTAAGTTTGTATTATTAGTAAATTATGTTAGTATTTGTTGATATTTAATGTAATAAAAAAAATTTATATTAATGGATGAGCTAATGTTATATGTATGTTGTATATTGTTGTATAATACAGTGGTTAGATATTAGCAATGGCCCACTCTCCACGTAATAGCTTTTTGAAACCAGGTATCGCTCGTAAATCTCGTTCTAAGACTTACGGTCTTCACGCCTTATATAAGAAAAACAAGGCTGCCATCGCTGCTGCCAAGCCAGAAGGTCCAAAAACCATCACCAAGACCGTTGGTGGTGCTAAGAATGGTAACACTAGAGTTGTCCCAGCTGTTAAGGCTCCACGTTTCTACCCAGCCGAAGATGCTCCAGTTCCAAAAACTAACCGTAAGACCGTTGGTACTGTTACCCTCCGTAAGTCTATTACTCCAGGTACCGTTCTTATTCTCTTAGCCGGTAGATTCCGTGGAAAGCGTGTTGTTTTCTTAAAGCAATTAAGCTCTGGTTTACTTCTTGTCACTGGTCCATACAAGGTTAACGGTGTTCCACTCCGTCGTGTTAACCAAGCTTATGTTGTTGCCACTTCCACTAAAATTGAACTTCCAGCTGTCGCTGAAAACATCGATGATGCTTTCTTCCAAAAGAAGGCTGAAGTAAGTTTAAAGTTTAAAAAATAAAATTATAAAGTAAAAATTTTAGTGTAAATCTAATAAATAATACAATATTATTATTTAATTATAGAAGAAGGACGCTGAAAGAGTCGCTGCCCAAAAGGATGTTGATGCTAAGATTCTTGCTGTTGTTAAGAAGACTCCTTTATTAAAGGCCTACCTTAATGCTTCTTTCTCTCTCACCAAGGGTCAAACTGTTCACAACATGAAGTTCTAAATAAATTAAATTATTTATAATTTAATGTATCATAGTATTATAAATAATAAAGAATATAATTAAAGCAATATAATTTATTTTATTTAATAAATATTTATTTATATATTAATTTATTTTATGTTTTATAGTGGATAACTATATTTAGTATAATTTTTATGAATTTGAAATAAATTACTATCAATTTAAAAAAAAAGAGCTGTATATATGGAAATGTTTATTTTTATTATCATCTTAATTCAATAATCAGTAATTAAAAAAAGAAATGGAAATTTTAATGTGTAAAACAGAAAAAGATAACGTAACAAAACTAAATACTTCATTTAGGAGTATATTTTCGAGTATTTAATAAAGGAAAAAAGGAAAAGAAAAGAAATTTTATATAAATTTTGAAGTTATTAATCAAATATTAATATATAATGGAGTAGTAAAATTAATCTTATACTTAATTATAAAAGTTCTAATTTAAAGGTTCTAAATTTTTTTTTCTTTTTTTTTTTTTTTGAAATTTCATTCTATTTAATTTTTTGGTTTTGATATAATATTAGATAAAGAAGTTTTTAATAATGTGATTAACTAAATTATTTGTTTAATAAAGAAAAAAAAAATAATTAATATTAATATAGATTTAGTTTAATAAATTAATTCAATAATTCACTCTTTTAGTTTTATTTCTTAAATTATATTTATAGATAATGTTTCAATAATAGTACCATAAAATCAAGGATATGATGATAACTTATTAATTTTTAGTTTAACTATCATTATTTTTAATATATGTGTTTTTATATTAAAAACTTAGAGCATAGTTTTTAATATTAATGTAAAAATTGTAACAAATGAAAGTAAATTTCCATCAAAAAAAAAAAAAAAAAAAAAAAAAAATGATTGAAGAAGACTGTCCTGAAAGGTGTCTTTGTTGGAACATTGGTTTTCTAAATGCTATCTTTTCCGTGAATTTCGAATGAAATATTTTAAGGATATTGATATTCTTTATGAAATATTTTATATTATTTCTAAACATTGTTCAATATCCAATAATAATGTAGACACTGTTATTAAATATAACATTCCAATTTTACACAATAATACATCAATCAAAATTATTAATTCATTTAACACCCTTTGTGAATTTGTTTATCACAGATATGAATAATATAGAACTAAGTTCTGATTCTGATAGTAGTAACGAAGTATATAATATTAATAATATTAACAATAGAAATAATATTGTTAATAATAGTAGAAATAGTGATAGTGAAAATAGAAATATTATTATTAGTGATAATGAAAATTATAATATCGTTACTTCTAATTTAGTGAATAGATCAATTGGTAAAAATCGTGGTAATTTAAGTAATTTTCTGAATAATGAGTGTGTAAATATATATGTGACGTGGTACCGATTATATAACTTTCTTCTTGGTGGAAGGGATGCAGACATTATAGATTTAAATTATAAAAAGGAATGGAATATTTTGTTTAAGAACCAAATCATTTCTGGTGATTATTCAAAAGCGCCATTCTTGGTGCGATCTGCGGCTCTCTTTACAGAAATTATGCCTCGGGCTAGTACTCGACAAGGGTTACTATTCCGAAAGTATAAGCGCAAACGAACCAGGAGCGTCAACGCTGAAAATGCAGTAAGACAGGCTAGCAGGAGAAGACCATAATTTCTTTCAGATAGTCAAATGAAACCCTAATCCATAAGGATGTGAGGTTCGTTGCATATGAACTTTTTTCTGAATTTATTTATACACTTATTTTTGATCATTACTTTTTATTTCATGTTACCATTTCAATTATTATTATGTTCAAATTGGACAAATAATATTTATTTATTTTATTGATTCTGTGTTTTTTATATGTTTATTTAAAATTAAAAGTATTTATGTATTTTATATAAGAATAAATAAATAAAGATTAAAGTTCGCAATAATTGCAGCTATAAAAAAAAAAAAAAAATTTTAAATTTTCATTGGGATAGCCAGCAATGGTCTTTGTTCAATATGTTCAAATCAAATCGTACTACTCCTGTCAAGAGCGCCAATGCTGAAGGAACAGTAAGACAGGCCAGCCAAGCTAGCGCAACCAATGAAGATCATAATTTCGTATCTTAAAATCATGATTAACATTGTGAAGTCAAAAATAATTATTTTACTTCAGTATGATAATGCCCTTGTGAAGACTTACAGATATTAATTAAATAAAACTAGAATACATTTTACCATTATTTTATTTTAATATATTTTGTGTTTTTTTTTGTCTATATTTTTATCTTTTTTTTTTCTTTTTATTACATGTATTTTATCAACTATTTTTAATTAATAAAGATGAAACAAGTTTGCTGCCGTTAAAAAAAAAAAAAAAAAAAAAAAAAAAAAAAAAAAAAATTGGGATAAAGAGATGATAAGAGGCCTATAGGAAAAATGAATTTGAGAAAACAAGAGACTACTTAAAGTTCAATTTTAAGTATCCCGAATGTAGAAGCATAGGTTTCAAGTGGTTACTTCGTGCAAGATAGTCTTCTTCAATATATTGAAGAAGACTCTGCTTTTCTAATGGAATTATTAAATCAGAACAGTTTGGTTTTAGAAAGAAATAAAGAAGAACGTATTAGTGTATTTGTTTCCATATGAGAAATTTACCATAGAAGAAAATTTAATAATCAATTTACCTTTCATGCTTTTCTTGACCCAAAAAAAGCTTATTAACTAATAAGTTTTGAATATATATCTATAATATATATTCAAAAGTTACTAATATTGATATTCATGGTAAGTGCCTTTAGTTCCTTACTAATATAAATATGTGTAAGCTATGTCATTGATATATCTATATATATGCTAAACTATTAATATTAATATAAATTTAAGTTATTCAATCAACTAGATATACTTAAATTATTATTATATCAATATATATACTTAAACTATTATATTAATTATATAATCTAGTTGGTATTATATTTTCAATATATACTTAGCATATATATAGTTAATTAAATAAATTAAACTATTAATATATCAATAATATGCTAAAGTTATACAATTATCAATATATGTGTAAATATCATATTAATGAACTATATAGCTATGTTGTTAATTAATTATATATATGTGCATATTGTTATCAAACTGCTTGAATGCAGTTTAGTTTAACCATGCTAGTTTGATATTATATTTCTGCTAAAACTACCCTGTTTATAAATAAATTTCACATGATTTAATTATATATAATAGTATTAGTTATATTATCATATATATATGCATAGTTATATAATCATATAATAGCATAGCATAGTTATATATATATTAGCTATATTATTTAAAAATTAATTATAAATAAAATAAAATAATTAATAAATAAATAAATAAATAAATAAATGATTAAATGGGTTTTTACTTTTAATGAGTTTAGTATTTATATATTAAAATTTATTTAATAACTTTTGGTCACAATTTCATTATTATTATGTTTTTTTATTAACTTTTTTTATCAATATTTTAATTTATATATATTTAATTAAATTAAATAAAAAGTAAAAAATAAAAAACAGAATAAAATAATAATTCATATATATAAAGATCATTGTAAAAATAGAATTAATTTATAATTTTTATCATTATTTTTTTTTTATATTAGATATTAAATAAAAAATATTAATCAATATATATATATTTTACATTTTAATTAATTTTTTATTTAATATTTTTATTTCATGAAAATAAAATATTAAAATGTTTTTTGAAAAAAAAAAATTTTTTTCTAAAATAAATTAAAAAGGGATTCGTGGATTTCGCAATGTGGAGTATAAAATATTTTAAATAAAGCCATATATTTTTAAGATATTCTATACAATCATAAATAAATATATAAATAATTATTATTTTAAAAGAAATAATAATACTATTTCCAAAGAAATAATAATATATTATATTAAAAAAGAATTATAAAAAATTATTTATATAATTGAATATTAATAAATTATATATATAAAAAAAGAATATTTATTATTTATTTAATTATTATTTATTTAATTAAAATATATATATATATTTATTTATTTACTTTAAAATTAATTTCATTAATTTCATTATTTTAATTTTTTTTTTTTAGTAAACAATTAATTATTATTTATTTGATTATTAAAAAACAAGCTACATAAAATACGCCACATTATTAAATGCACGATTGCGAAACACACACTAGATTCAATTAAAAATAACATATTCTAATCCTTTAATTTATTTAAAAAAAATTTTATTTTTTAATTTTTGAAAAACTTTAATATTACCAAAAAAAAATAATTAAGTTAATGATTCTAAATAACGATTGGGTTAATTTACTTTTTGAAGATACAAATTTTTAATTTTTTTAAACGACTATAAAATGAAAATAATACAAATACAAATTCATAAACAAATAACTAATTAACTAACTAACTAACTAACTAACTAAATAAATAAATAAATAAATAAATAAATAAATAAATAAATAAATAAATAAATAAATAAATAAATAAATAAATAAATAAATAAATAAATAAATAAATAAATAAATAAGTTCACTTAATTTTATTTTTATACTTTCAAAAATATATTTTAATGTTTTACACAATTTAATTTTGTGTAATGGTATGACAAATCTAATTATTTATTGAAATAAATTTTTATCAATACAATTTTATTTTTAGTTTAATTTGCATTTTTATTTTGTATATATTTTTCTTTCAGTTATTTTTTTTTTATAATCGAAATTTTTTATTTTATAACCAAAAATTTTTTTTTTATAATCGAAATTTTTTTACAAGTTGTATATAAAAGTATTTTATATTAAGTTTATTGTAAATACTACAACTCATAAATACCAATAGTTATAAAGTGACTTACAATATATTAAATATAAAGTTTAAAAAATAGGGTAATACAAAAATTTTTTTATTATTATTTAGATATATTTGTTTCTAGTTTTATTATCAGATATTATTTAATTATTAAAAAAAATGAAAAAATAAAACATAAAAATAAATTAATAATATATAGTATAACATATACATTTAAACTATGAAATATATTTGAATTATATTATTAATAATATATTATTGAAATAAATATACAATATAATATTAATAAAAATTTTTTTATAAAATTATAAATTATAAATAAAAAAATATATAAATATTATTTTAATATTATTTTATTAGTTTTAGTTAAAAGTGAAAGAATAACAAATAAAGATAATACAAAAAATAAAAATAGAAAAAAAAATAAGAAATTATTATTTATATATTTTGCAGATTTGAAGAATTCTTAAAGTATAAAATTTTAAAACGTAATGACAGATTAAATTAAAATATATTTATAAAAAAGAGATAATATATATATATTTTATTATTTCATTATCATTTTTCTTTTAATATTAAAACTATATATTTATTATTAAACTAATATTTTTTGTTTTATTATAACTTATTTTATTTTACATAATAATAATATATAAATTTATATAATGGACTTTTTTTTTTTTTTTTTTTTTTTTTTTTTTGGTTTGCAAGATTAAATTTAGATTTGTTATTACAATAATAGATAATCAATTAAATTAAAATTTCAAGAATAGCAAATATTAATAATCAATATATTTTAGAATAAAATAAAATTAAAAATTAAAAAATTTTAATATACCAGTTAATTAACAAATATAAAGTAGTAAATTAAAAATGGCAGAAAGAGTTCCTTGGAGTGAATATTTGCAAAAAAGTTTACATTACAATTCTATAAACAATAGTAAAGAACCAGGTAAAATTAATATCAAAATTCAGGAAAAATTTATTTTTTTTTGAAGTAAAGAAAATTTAAAGATTATTAATCATAAAAAATAAAATTTTAAAAATAATTAAATTGTGATTTTAATTTTTAAAATAATAAATGAAAATAATATATTTATAATTTAAATATATATATATTTTAATTAAATACTAATTATTATCTAATTATTTAATTAATTTTTAAATTGAAATTATAACAGTTAGAATTATGCTTTCTTCAGTAAAGAACGGTGTTCCCAAAGTACAACAAATTGTTTTTCAAAATTTATTAAATGCTGACCAGAGAGTACTTATTTTTACAGGTGCCACTCGCAATGCTGATTTAATGTCAGTAGTTAAAAGCTCCAATTCCACTCACGTTATTTATTGGTAAAGAAATTTAAATATATAATATAAAATATAATATATATATATATTACAATTAATGAAAATTTTTGTAGTATTAACAATAACAACAACAGTAGTAATAATAATAATATTTATATTGATAATTCTAATGCTAATAATAATAATAATAATAATAATAATAATAATAATAATAATAATAATAATAATAATAATAATAATAATAATAATAATAATAATAATAATAATAATAATAATAATAATAATAATAATAATAATAATAATAATAATAATAATAATAATAATAATAATTATAAATTACATATAATATTATTAGGGATATGCCTAAAACTAAGGAAACTTATATATTAACTGGCCGTATATATATTGTTGCTGCTCCAGCGTTATCTTATCGTTTTGGTACTCCACCACGTCGTATTAATATTGAAACTGATAAGTCAGCTGAAGAATTCTGGGAAGATGAAAGAATTAGAATTTGGCAAAAAATTTCTCCTGAATATAGAGCTTCCTTTACATGGCCAGAACCAGGTATTCCATGTGATACCAAACTTGGAAGTGGTAAAGGTTCATGGTCAGTTTATAATGATTCTAATACTATAAAAGTTCCAGCAGTTTCGAATATTGATATTGGATACAAATATAAAACACTTGATGCTATAAAAGAAACAAGTTTACATAAGAGTGGTTCTATCGTTTCATCAGCCACATCATTCCAAGCTGTATGTATATTATTATTATTATTATTATTATTATTATTTCATTTTAATATGAATAGTTTATTACAATAATTTGTATTTAAATTATATAATGAATAATAATGAAGATTCTAATTAAAGTATTGAATTTATAAAATATATTTAATTACATTAAGATTAAAGGATTAGGTGGTATGGTTGGAAGAAGTAATAATTCTGAAATGGAAACAATTCATAATTCTGCTTTAGATAACTTTTGTTTATTAATATTTAAAGTCACTGATGTTGATTATACTCAACATGGAATGTTTCCGCCAAATCGTATAATATTTAATTCCAAAAATGGAAATGAATGGAGATATACTAATGTTAACGCATAAATCTATATTAAAATTCATTAAAATAATATATTAATCAATTTTAACAATGAGAAAAAACGAAATAATTTTTTTTATCTTTTATTTAAATATTAAATTAAATTAAAATAGTCAATTCAATTAATATAAAATCACAATGAAATTAGAGATTAAATAATGAATAGTAATAATAAAATTTTAAACTATTAAATAATATTAATATTTATATTATTGCTTTCATTAAAATAATTGTATCATGAAATAATATTGATAAAAAATAATTTATTTAATTATAATTTAAAGAATTAAAAAAAAAAAAAAATTAAAATATTGTAATTATTTAAATAATGTGTTATAAAGTAATTATATAATAAAATTAAACTATTGTTTAAAAAAAGGTTTTATATAAAAAAAATAAATATTAGATTTAAATAAATAAATAAATAAATAAATAAATAAATAAATAAATAAATAAATAAATAAACAAACAAACAAACAAACAAACAAACAAACAAACAAACAAACAAACAAATAAATAAATAAATAAATAAATAAATAAATAAATAAATAAATAAATAAATAAATAAATGTAATTTTTTTTATAATGTAAATTAATTAAAATTAATTAAAAATAATATATATTAATTTTTTATATTAATTTTTTAATTATTTTTTAAAATATTTTTCTTTTTTTTTTTTATTATTCTGTAATAATAAAAATTTGCTATTTATAATATAATTTAGTATTTAATATTTAGTTGGAAAATATATAGAGACATTTTATTTTTCAAATATTATAATAAAAATAAAATTCTTTAAAATTTTATATTAAATTCATTATTTAATGAATCTCTTTAACAAAGTAATCAGAAATTTTAAACTTTCTATTATGTTTTAATATAAGTTATTTATATATATATATATATTTATTTAATTTTTGCTAAAATAATTAAATAAAAGTGAAGAAGTTGATGTAGAAGTTAATTGGGAAAATCAACAAGACATACTTAAGGTATAATGAAAGAATATATATACATTAATAAAAATTTATTTTTTAGAGAAAATAAAAATTTTATTATATATGTAATATTTATATTATATAATTAATTTTCAACAAGAGATTGAACAATTAGAACTTTTATCTGAAGATGAAAATAAAAGTCAAGAAAGTTAAATAAAATAGAAAAATAACATAAAAAAAAGTTATATGAAAATTTATTATTTTACCTATATTTATATTTATTATTATATATGTATTACTCTTATTAATTATTATTATTATAATTTTATTTTAAAATTTAATATGACATGATTTCTTATCGGTGATGCTTTTGCTGAAATTACTATCCAGGAATGTCAAATGACGAAACTTAAAAGCTATTTTACATGGAAAATTCGGTATAATTTAATTTTTTTTTTTTTTTTTACATAAATTTACTGAATATAAAATTTTATATTAGTATTATTTATTTTTTATTTTAATTTAAATAATTATTATTTTATTTTTTTTTAAATATTATAAATATTTTTATGTATATAATAGGGAAATCTATTAATCTTGAAAAAGATTAAATTATAAATATACTTTATATATATTTCATATATATCACATATTCTAACAATAATAATAATAATTGTTAGAATATATAAAATATATGAAAAATAAGATTCAAATGTATTGAAACATATTATAATTAATGTATAAGCCACATTGTATTAATATAAAAGCATTTAATTTAGAATAATTAAATGCAAATAATTCTTTATCATAAAATATTATTAAAAATTTGGTTCTTGGAAAGAGGAAATCTCATTAATTGAAATAAAAATTATAATAAATATATTATATAATTTGTAAATCAATAAAAAAAATATTATTTAAAAAAAAATAAATTTATTTTATTCAAAATTTCTATTATAACAAATAAGAACATACCTATAATTTTTCTATTTCATTTAAAGGATTATTAATAGATAATTATAATTTTTTTATTTAAGAATAAATTTAAAAAAATAAAAAAAAAACTATATATAAAAAACTAGTAACCAATTACTAGTTTTTTATATATAGTTTTTTTTTCTACATATTACACAAAAATTTTTAATTAAATTTTATTAAATAGTAGAAGTACATCATTAAAAAAATTTTATGTTTTTAACTATATTAATTTAAGGAAATTATATAAAAAAAAAAACATCAGTTATATTAAATTTTAATTTATTTATATAACTGAAAAAATTATTGTGATTAAAAAAATAACATTTACATTAAGAAATTTTATATAAATATCTTTATATATTTTAATAGACTTTCCATCTTTCAATAGGATTAGTGTGAAATAACTTTTAAGTATATATTCCATAGTTCAAAACTTATTCTACTTCCTAACCCTCTCTGGCTTCCCTTTCTTCTCAGAACATTGTTGCAGTCTAGATTTTTGATCTGAATATATACCTCTAATAATTCATATTAAAAATCTTCCCTCTTTTATCAAATAAAGATACATATCAATCATGAAAAAATAACAAGTAAAAGCAAAATAAATTTTTTTTTCTTTTGATGTTTTAATTTATTTATTTTTTTTTTTTTTAATCTATATACTTTAATTGAAATTAATCCTATATATTTATTATTTGTTCACCAATATTAATAATAACTATTTAATTTCTATTCATTTTACTAATAAATAAATAATAATAATTTATAGTATAAAAAACTTTGAAAGAATAGCAAAAATTTAAAAAACTTGAACTCATCATAACCTACATTTCTTGTAAATTTATTATTTTTATTGATGATTTATATAATTATAAATTATTAATAACATATAAAAATCTCATAACATTAAATAATATATTAAATCTATTATAAAATATTTTAATAAAGTTGACATAATTATAAACACTAAGTTCCTAACTCTTGAAAATTATTATTATTATTATTATTACTATTATTATTATAATATTATTTACTATAACTGATGTTTTTTTTTTTTTTTTTTTTTTTTTTTTTTTTTTTTTTTCATATAAATATAATTTCATTAAATTAATGAAATAATTAAAAATCATAAAATTTTTTATGATGTACTTTTTCTGTACTTTTGCTATAGTAAAATTTAATTAAAAATTTTTGTGTAATATGTAGAAAATCAAAGTAATTGGTTACTAGTTTTTTATATATAGTTTTTTTTTATTTTTTTAAATTTATTCTTAAATAAAAAAAATTATAATTATCTATCTATATATATATAAAAATGACCATTGAAAATTTTATTAATAATCCTTTAAATGAAATAGAAAAAATTATAGGTATGTTCTTATTTGTTATAATAGAAATTTTGAATAAAATAAATTTATATTTTTAAATAATATTTTTTTTTATTGATTTACAAATTATATAATATATTTATTATAATTTTTATTATTTATAAATTAATTAAAGGAAATATTTCAATTAATGAGATTTCCACTTTCCAAGAACCAAATATATCAGAAATATTTAAAAAAAAATTTTGTAATGAAAATGACATTGAAAAGGTTTAAATTAGATTTTAATAGTTTTATTATTGATTTCAATTTTTTAGTATTTTTATTAAAATTTTTTAATATATAATATATATATTATATATATAAAAGATTCCTTTATTAAACAAGTCATCTTTCGATTCATTAAAATCTGGAACACTTGTACGTTTTCAATGTATGATTCAAGATAATGGTATTGATTCAGAATTATATTCATTATTTCATCTCGTTAAAGATAGAAATTCTAATGAACAAGTATGAGCTATTATTAATATTTTAAATTATAGTTTTAACTTTATTATTTAATATTTAGTAATTCTTTTTTTTTTTTTTTTTTTCTTTTAAATAACTGATAAAATAGAAAGTTAAATTCTTTAAATATCAAGATCAAATCAATGAGGTTGATATTATTTATTAAGTTAATAAAATTAATATATAATTCTTGAAGAAGTTTAATTAAAACTATTATATATATATTTTAGAATGATTTTGAATATTTAGATTCAGAAGATATTCAAACTTTTAGAGATAGGCAATTAATATATTGTATTAATATTCCTGGTCATAATGCTTGGGCAAAAGAAAAAATTATATCCTTTTTATATAAATATTTTATAATTATAGTATGCTTTGCTATATATTATATAATATTGTATATCAATAATTCATTATATTATAGCTATGTATATTATTGTTCCATAATTTAAGATTTATTATTATTATTATTATTATTATTATTATTATTATTATTATTATTATTATTATTATTATTATTATTATTATTATTATTATTATTATTATTATTATTATTATTATTTATAATAAATATACAGTTCACAGAATGATGGGAATAAAAAATATAAAGGTATATATATTATGTTAATAATTCAATTAATAATAAATCTTTTTATTAAATTTTATATTAATAATTTATTATATATATATATCTATATATCTATTTAATAGTTATAAATGAAAAATTCCCAATAGAATCTGATGATAATTTTGGTGCTATAGTTAAAGTAATATCAATATTGTTATTTAATTATATGATGATTTTATACTATCAACTTAAATTATTAATTAAATTTTATTGTTATTCATTTTTATTAAAAAGCTTTATGATCCTGATGATATAGATGAATTAAAATTAAACTCTGTTTTTGAATTTATTGGAATATTAGAATATAATGAACATCATGATAACATGTATTAATTTATTTTGTTCTAATTTTTAATTAAATAAAAAACTTATTAGTAATTTTATATTTTATTTTATTTTATTTTTATTTATTTTTTATTAATTTATTATTATTATAAAGTCAACCAACTTTTGATGATTTAGATATGAATATGCTTTCTTCATTACCATTACCACATATCCATGCACTTTACTGGAACAAAGTTAAAAACAATTCCAATCCTGCTATTAATAGTATTAAGAATCAACTATGTAAATTATTAAATAATTTTTATTTTTTTTTTATTATCTTCTTAATTATTATAAATATCAATGTTAAAACTTTTATTATTATCATTATCATTGTAATATAAATATAAATTAAATAAACAATATATAATCTAATGAATTTATGATAATTACAGTAAACGATAAAGCAATTGAGGATACTAGGAATAAAATTGTTGAATATGTATCAAATGTATTTGGAGGAGATGAACTTATAGCTGAATATTTACTGTATAATTTAGTTTCAAGAATGTACATATTAATATTAATTATATTTTTAAATAGTAAATGATCTTCATATTTTTAAATATATAATATATTATAATTTAATGTAATGTAATCTAATTATATATATATATATATTCATTTATAATTAACTAATTATTAGATATTCAAGAATTGATACTTTACCAGTTGGAAAATTCTCATTAAATATTTGCAATATAAATGATAGTAAACAAGCTGCCAAAATTTATAACTTTATTCAAAATATTGTTCCAAAAAGTCATTATCTTACATTAGAACATAAAAAACTTAATACTAGGAGATTAGCACCATCAATGAATTGTGTTGAAACATTGGATCATGGAATTGGATTGGTGTCTGGTGAATTACAACTTTCAGATGGAACTGTACTTGTTGTCGATGAGACAACAATTCAAGAAGGAAAAATCGATAATACTGGTATATATATCAATTCATTTATATACTTTTTTATTTATTTATTTATTTACCTAAATAATAATTTTTTATATAATATATTATAATAATTTAAATATAAAAAAGGTGTTGTAAATATTAGTATTCTTAATGATTTATTCCAAAATCAAAAAATTACATATGACTTTAATTATCATACACTCGATTTTCCAGCTAATATTAATTTAATAGTATTGAGTGAGGCTAAAAGCAAATTATTTCCAGTAAGTTTATAAATATAAATATTATTTTTGTTAATAAATCCTTTATTAATATAATTAATATTAATTGGTAGTGTGATTGCGTTGTTCCATTACAAAATGATTTAACAATTAATCAAGATTTTGCAATCAATGATAATGAAACCTTAAATATAATAAGAGGATTTATTGATATTATGAAGGTTTCTGATTATAAAATTGACCAAGATATGGCTAATGTAAATTTTTTATTATTACTTTCATTTTATAATTATTATATAAATATGTATAAATATTAATTTTAATAAAATTATATTATATAATAGGACATATCAAAAGAATTTGTTGAAAAAAGATCGGCACAAAGTAAAGAAAAACAGGATTACACAAAAAAGATTTTGGGACAAGATGATTTATTATATCAATTAAATTTGGCGAGGTAATATTGTTAATATATTTATGTTTTTTTTTTTTTTTTTTTTTTTTTTTTTTTTTTTTTAATATTTAAATAGTATAATATATATACTTTACATTAATATTTCTTTTAAAAAATAATAATATTAAAATTATTTATATATAATCCTTTAATCTTTATAAAGATTATATACTTTAAGTCATGGACAAACCCAATTAACAAAAGAATTCTGGTTAAATACAAAAGAACTTGAAGAAAAAAGACAAAAAGTATTAGACAATTATCTTCGTTTAAAGTCACAAACTTCAAACAAGACTCAAAATCCACTTCGTTAAATACTTAATAATTAGCAATAGTTATTACTAATTATTAATAACCACAGTAAATTTTATACTTTAAATTTAAATAGTAATATAAGTGGTATATAATTTTTAAAAAATTTCAAATTCCAAATATATAATATTTTATATATTTTAAAAAATTAGTCTATATGTAATAATTAATATTTTATATTTTATAATAAATAAATATTAAAATTTTATTTAATAATAATAAAGATTCAATTTATCAAAAATGATTACAAAATATTTAATTATATTTAATTTTTTATTAATTAATTTTAATGATTATAAAATTTTGATAAGAAATAATATATATTTCATTATATATATTAATATTTAATAATGATAATATTCAAAGTATATATATCTCTTTTTTTTTTTTTTTTTTTTTTTTTTTTTTTTTTTTAGAATAAATTATATTATTTTATATAAAAGTTATTGTAAAAAAATTAAAAAAGATAAAGATAATATATATAATTTATTATAAATAATGTATTTTATTCAATAAATTTTTTTATTTTGATATTCATTTATTGTATAAGCATATATTATACATGGGTAAAATTATATACATAATAATATTTGTGTTGTCAATTTAATATATTAAATTATTTACATGGCCTATGACTTTTATGATGCTTAAAAAATAAACCACATGCATTACCTATAATAATTAAATTAAAAATTTAATTTTAATTTAATTATTATATCGATATAAGTTAATTTATTTCCCTTTTATTTATTTATTTATTTATTTATTTATTTATTTATTTATTTATTTATTGATATAATTAATAATTAAATGTTGAACTTAATATTTACATAAAGTTTGACCATTTAATCCTTTTCTCCATGTTGGTGTTTTTTCAATTTTACAATTGGCACATACATGCTTAACAGAGATACTCTCTTTATGTACTTTAATTAGTCCATTTTCTAATTTTTTAAATGGTCTTGATTTATTATTTTGTTTTTCATATAATCCGCATGCTATTTATATTATATATAAGGTTAATATAATCATAAATTTATATATTTTTATATAATAATAAAACTAATAAAATGAAAATAATTATACTAATATTTACCATTACATAATAAGTTATCATTTTTTCCTCTTCTCCATGCTGGTGTAACTCTTGTTTTGCAATTTGAACATTCTTTAATACAAAAAGATTCCATATTATTTTTATTTTCTAAAAAAACATAATATTGAAATTTATTATCCTTTTCTAAAAGTGCTAATATTATATTAATGATAATATTAAATTATTATAATTATTATTATTATTATTATTAATTTTTTTTTTTTTTTTTTTTTTTTTTTTTTTTTTTTTTTTTTTTTTTTTTTAAATTTAAAACTTAACTAAATAAAAAAAATGATAAATTATTTCATAATTCTCATACGTTTATCATCTTTTGATTTCTTTGAAATGGTTTTTTTAATTATTGTATCGCTTAGTTTTGTTTTATTAGTCATCTTTTTAGTAATTTTCATATTAAATAATTTCTTAATTTTATTTTTATCATGTATATCTTCTTTCTTTTGTGTATCTTTTTTATTTTGATTATTAATATTATTGTCAATTATAGAACATTGTGATATACTGTTATAAGCTTTCTTAGAATTATTATTAATTTTTAGATAATTTGTACAAGAATTTTCATTTTTTATAGTTTTTAATTGTTCATTTGTGTAATTAAGATTGTTACTATTATTGTAATTGTAATAATCATTGGTATATATATTCTCTTCTTTAAATTCTGAAGAATTAATAAATAAATCATTATTAGTTGGTGAAACAACTTCATTATCAATTGATATAGTATAAAGATTTTTGATATTATTTTGAACAAAGTTATTAATATTATTAATATTTAATGATTGATAATTTTGAGAGTAAATGAATGCTGTTTCTGGATCTTTGCTCATTAATTCTATTTTGCAATTATAATTTGGGGACAACAGTTTTTGCATAGAAATACTATCAATGTCTTTATAAACTGAACATTTTATATTTTTATTGAGTAGATATTCCTATTTTTAAGTTACATTAATTTATTTAGTAATTAATATATATAAATATATAATACAAAAAAAAATATTATGGCATATATAGAATAAAAATTGTAAATTTTCAATTATATAAATGTATATATAAATATATAATATTAATACTTTTTCGTTTGGAAGAATTACATTATGTTCATATTCTTGAGGATTAATGCATTGTTGTAGGTACGAATCTATAATAAAAAAAAATTTAGAAATATGGTTAATTTAAATAAATGAATTGATAATTTTTTAAAAAAAGGATTATATATAAATTAAACATTTTTAGTTTTATTTTTATGATAAAATGTTATTAGTATTACCTTTTATAGGATAATTGACTATATTAAAAAAATCTATTTTCATATATTTTTTTAATTTTTCAAAAAAAAAAATTTTTTTTTTCTATAAATTAGTTAAAATAACTTTAATATAAAAAATTATAAAATTATTAAAATGGATGTGTAAAAATGATGAGTTACTTTTTGTAATATTTTTGTCATTATTTTTACTGCTAAAATTAAAAGCTTTAATATTATTCAGTGAACAACAAGAATTTTTATAATTTAAAGGATTAATAATTTTGGAATTATTAATATCATTACTATTTATTATATCTAATTTTGGGTTACTATAATTTAAAATAGACATATTTAATTTTTGGTGACGGCGGCTAAGCAAATTTTGATGATTAATATTACTTAAAATTGATAAATTGCTTTTTATTTTTATTTCTTCATTGCTTGAAGGGGGTATAATTGAATATTGACTTTCAGTATATTTATATTTTGAATTATATATACAATTTTTGGTTTTTAATAAATTAGTATTTGAAAATTTACTTTTTTGATTTTTATTTTCTGTGTTAATTAAGTATGAGTTATTAATTAAATTATTACTTTTGGTAATATTAGTAAATAAAGTTGGTATTTTATGTGAAAATTTTGAATCATTAGTAGGATTATTATAAATTATATTATTATTATTATCATCATTAATGTTCTTTAATTTGTTAAAATTATTAATATTACTTATTGTATTAATTGAATTAGAATTAAATGTTAATGAGTTATTAATCTCAATATTATCTTTAATAATAGTATTTTGATTCTTGGTATTATTTAATTCTTTATTTTTCTTTACTCTTAACTCACTAGTTGAATTTTTATTTGTCTTTTTGTAATTAAAGTAGTTTGGTGTTATTTTTTTTACTTTATTTTTACGAATAAATGGATTATGGTAATAATAATAATTGTTATAACTAATTATATCAATATTTGAATATACATTTTTTTCTACTAATAATTTTTTTTCTTTATTTTTTTTACAATTTTTTTTACCATAACTCATACTTAAAGTTTCTTTAAAATTATTTTATTTCTATTTGGATTTCTTTTGAAGTTTTTTTTTGGTAATAAAATATTAAAATATTTAATTTTTAAAACATTTATTAACTAATAAAATTTCTATTCTATTATTTTTGTATAATTTAATATTTGAATAAGTAAAAAAAGAAAAAAAAAAATAAAAATGAAACAAAATTTATAAATAGTCAAAGATAAGAAAAAATAAAATAAAAGTTACAAAAAAAGTGTTTGAAAATAGAATAAAATATTATTAGGATTTAGAATTATAAAAAAAGTTAAGGTTGTATTTCCAAAATTGAAAAAGATATATTGTGAAAAAAAAAGAAATTATTCATGGGAATGTTTTGGTCATTTATATACTTATTTTTTTTTTCTTTTTTTTTTTTTAAAAAAAATTTTTAAAGTTTATTACTTTTTTTTTTAATTAACATGATATTACTAATTAAAACAAAATTTCAAATATATTTAAAATTTGAAAAGTAATATTTTTTTTCAATTGTTATTGATTTAATATTATTGACTATTTACATTGTAATACAAAAAATTATTTATTCTATTTTTTAATTATCATGTAATTATATGTACTAAATTAAATAGGATTTGTAAAAATTCTCTTATGTATTTAGGGTACAAAATATTATTTATTTTAATTTATGTATTTTTTATATTAAAAAACTGTAAAATATATATAATGAATATTTTATATATTAAAAAAATTATAATATATATATAATGAATATTTTATTATTTAATAAGCATTATTTCCTATTTTAATCTTCTTCTTCTTCTTCTTCTTCTTCTTCAGTACCTTCTTCATCTTCTTCTTTTTTTCTTAATTTTTCAGCTTGCTCTTCTTCAAATGCAGTTTCTTCTTCTACTGTTGGATCAATTTGTTCAGTAATTTCTTTTTCTTCATTATTTTCTTGATATTCATTCATAATAGTAGTCATTGGTTGTGGAATATGGAAGGCAGATAGATATGTATTACCATAACATTTCATACCATCACCTATATATATACTGGAAAATTTATCAGACAATGCTACAGTATGAGCACCTGGCCAACGTGTTGATGATACACAAACAGGATTAAATTGAGGTGCTAATGTTCTTGAGCAGAATTTTGAAACCCAAGCTGGTATATCATCATTTTCTGTTTCATATATATATATATATTATATTAATTAATTAAATAATTATATAAAAATGTAAATAATTTGATAATATTTAATAATTTCCGTTTTTTTTTTATATGATTGATAAAAAATATAATAAATTACTTACCTTCATCTTGTGATATAGGTGTTAATAATTGTGGTCCGGTTTCTGGTTCAACTTTTTCTCCTTCATTTTCTTCGTCACTACCACCCTCTTCATCACTTCCTTCATCTTCATTTTCTTCTTCTTCTTCTGACCCAAATGGATTTTCCCATGATGTTCTACCTTGTGGAAGAATATATGGGACATGGTGAACCCAATTTGATATATCCAAAAGTTGATCATTTGAAAGAGCTTCAAATTCTGTATTTATTATAATTGGTTGTGGACCTATTTTTTTTTTTTTTTGAAATGATAATTATAATGATATTGCATATTTATAAATTTAAAATTATCAATTATATTTTAGTAATATAAATATACAATAATACAATATAATAACAAGTATGATAATATCAATAATAATAATTATATATACTATATAAATTTTGATTATATTCTTTTTATTTTATTTATATTTTATATATTTTATATTTTATAATATTACCTTCACTATCATCTGGTTCACCGTCTTCAGAATCAAAAATATAATATCCTGTTGGACATATTGTTGTAGCTGCTGATATTCTTGCAATTTGACAACGAAGATATTGAGCTTCAGAACCTTCAAATGGTGGATAACTAATAATCTTTATATTATTATTATTATTATATTTATTTATTAATATATTATTATTTATATTATTATTTTTTTTATACAATATTAATTTAGTATTACTTCACGATTTAAATCACCAGTGAAATATTTTCTTATTTTTCTTGATAACTGTAATTTTTCTGGAATAACATCAGCTAATTTATACCATGGACCACCAACTATAAAAAAATTATTATAATATATTATTATAATATAGAAAAAAAAATTAATATACATATTTAAATTTTATTATTTATATTAACATAAATATGTAAATATTTTTTTTATAAAAATTTTTTCTTTTATTTTTATTTACCATAATTACAAACGTAGTATACATATTTATTAATACCAGTTTTAATTTCTTTGGATAAAGTATTTGGCTTTTTTATTTTTATTTTTGGGACAGGATATTCTGGTTCTTCAATTTGACTTTCTTGTATTTCATTTTCTTCATTTTCATTTTCATTTCCATTCTCATTTTCAGTATTTTCTTTTTCATTTTCGTTTTCATTTTCCAAAAATCCTTCTTCTTCTTCCTCTGGATTTACAGCATCATCTTCACCATATACTTCATCGTCATCATCTTCTTCTTTTTGATCTGCTTCAACAATATAATAATTCTTTTTTGTACCATATATTTTACCCCAAAATCTCATAGATTTTAATCCTTTATCAATCATTAATTTTTGCATAGATGTGTTAATTAAAAATGTCTCTTCTTTTCCAAGTGATATCTATATATTATAATAATAATAACAATAGTAAGCATAATAATAATAATAATAATAATAATAAAAATAATATATAATGTGAATAAGCAATATATATGTAATATTTAATAATTTAATACGTACACCTGCCCATTCAAATAAACTTGAAAGTGACATTAAATCTGGCAATTCATTTCCATCATCACCACGCCCATCTTCATTGTCATTCTTTTTATTATATAATTATAAAATATATTAATTATATTGTCTAAAATTCTTTATTATGTATATTTAATTTATTATTATTATTAATTTTTTTTTCTTTTTTTTTTTTTTTTATTGAATTATGAATTTTGAATTTTGATATATACTTGGAATAATTCCATTTTAATTTGAGCGTCTTCTAATTCTGAAGATTTTTCTTTTTCGCGCTATTGTTTTTTGTTTTTATTTTTTAATATTTCAGTTAAATTATTCAGTGAAATTATAAATATATTTTAATAATTAATGAAAAAAATTATTTTTATTTTTTAAAATGTATAATAAATTATAATATTGAGATATTTTATTTACTCGAAGCTCCCCATATGAATTAAATGAATCAGGAACAAACTTTTCTTTTTTTATTTGTGTTGATAATGTTTCAAATATATCTATAAAATTAAAATTTTTTATAATTTTTTAATTAATAATTATATTTTATTAATAATTTTTTCTATCCATTATTTTATTATATAAAAAGTATATTGATAGATGTTCATACCAACTGCATTATCTATTTTTGAATCTAAAATTGACATAACAATTTGACTTAGGTGATCATATACATTTGTATCTGTTTTTGTTGAGTTTTTCATTAAAAATGTCTTTGCTACCAATAATTCTTCAGTTTCTTTTAATACGCAATCTCTTGGAATTGTAAATGAAATCTTTTTAACAGCTTCTTCTTCTGGTTTTTGTTCCTCTACTGGTTCTACTTTTTCTTCTGATGGTTTTTCTTCAGTTATTTTTTCTTCAGTTGTTTTTTCTTCATCATTAATTGTTTCATTTCCTTCAGTTTTTTCTTCAGTTTTTTCTTCAGCTTTATCATCATTATTTTCATCTTCTACTTTATTTTCATCTTCCTCAGAGGATTGCTTATCTTCTTTTTCTCCATTACTTAATGCATTTAAATCTTGTTCTGTGTTTTCGCTTGAAACATTTTCTCCATTATTTTCAGTGGGTACATTTCTTTCATCCATTTCAGGTGCAATGTTTGCTTGTTCTTGATTTACTTCCTCTGGAATAGCTTGCTCAGACATTTTTTTTTTATTTTATAATAAATAAAAATTTATTATAAATAAAAATATAAAGTTTTTTTTATGATTCCTTGATATTCCAGTTGTTAATATTTTTATTTAAACTTTAATATTTATTTGAAATATAATCTAATATATCTCTATTTTTTTTATTTTATATTTCTTTTAATTGAATTTTTTACTTATATTTCTTATTTTTATTTTTTATTTTTTATTTTTTATTTTTTTTATTTTTTTATTTTTTTATTTTTTTATTTTTTTATTTTTTTATTTTTTTATTTTTTATTTTTTATTTTTTATTTTTTATTTTTTATTTTTTTTTTTTTTATTTTTTATTTTTTTATTATTATTATTTTTTTTTTTTTTTTGTAAATAAAATTTTTTTTATTTCTAAAAATTATAAAATTTAATATTCACAAAAATTTAATAAAAAAAAAATTAATTATTATTTGAAAAATTTTTTAAATAAAAAAAAATTATTTATTTATTAAAATTATATATAAATTTTATTTAATATTTTATAATATTTTTTATTATATATATATTATTGTCATCTTTTATTAATTTTTTTAATATATATATGTAAAATTATTAAATAATTAATTATGTTTTTATATTTCGGAGTTATATAAAAAAAAGTTAATAATTTATAGATTTATTATATGTTTTAATAAAAATAAATGAAAAATACATATCATGTGATTATATCAAGATACAATTATTATTTTAATAAACTTAAAAAATAATATATTATAATATATAATTTTTATAATTTAAAAGTTACAAAAAATTACCATATTATAATATATAATTATTTAGAAGTTAGTAAGTATAAATGAATTTATATGAATGTGTATCATATTAATAATTTAATCACTCCACTCAGAATCATCGTCATCATCATCGTTATCGCTACTTTCTTCATCTATATATGTTAAATTGATAAAATATTTTCATTATAGGTGTATTTTATATATTATTAATTAATGCATTAATAATAAACATTTATATTAAATATAACATTACCTTCATTATTCATGTCATCTTTACGTTTTAGTAATGCCATAGCAAGAGCAGATGCTAAATCATTTGTAGGAGATGTATTAACTGGTGTTTCAATTTGTTTAACCTGTCTCTGTGAAGCTGGTTTAAGACTCGAAATACTAGCATTACGAATACTTGCCAAAAGATCATTTCTTCCATCATTATCAGACATTTGTCTTGATTTTGGTGTATTTGGATCTTCTGTCCTATATGGTGTTAGTGGACCTGGTGGTGGAGGAGGAGGTGGAGGACCTCCAGCTGGTGGTGGAGGAGGAGCAGTTGGAGCACCACGAGATGGAAGTGAAGGAGGAAGATCCATATTTTCACGAGATGGAAGTGGAGGAGGAAGATCCATATTTTCACGAGATGGAAGTGGAGGAGGAAGATCCATATTTTCACGAGATGGAAGTGGAGGAGGAAGAGGAGTATTACGCACAGGTGGTGTAGTTCTAGAAGGTGGTGGTGGAGGTGCCCTTTCTGATCTTGATGGAGGAGGTGGAGGAGCAGCTCTTGATCTTGATGGTGGTGGTGGTGGTGCTGTTCTTGATTTTGATGACATGGACTGAGGTGCTGTTCTACTTGGTGGCGGAGGAGGTGCTATTCCTCTGCTAGCTGGAGGTGGAGGTGCAGGTCCTCTACTTAGTGGTCGTGCGGGAGGAGGTCCCGCACTTAATCTAGATACTGGTTTATTTAGTTATCATTTAATATTTATAATAGTAGTATTTAATATTAATGTTTTTATTATTACTATGATTATCAATGAAATTTACCTGGGGCTTGTGGCTTTGTAATTATTGTTTGAATTGGTTCTGATGTAGCAGGCTTTGAATTATTATTTTTACTTAGAAATTCAGCTATAAATTGTAAATCTTTATCATTCATGAATTGTTCCTATGATTTATTAATTTTTATAAAATTTTTTATCATTATTAGATAATAAAAAGTGTATAAATGGTTTTAAATTTATATAATTACTTTAGTAATGTTTCTTTGACCACTCATAATTTTGAATGCTTCTTCAATGATAGCATTATCTGATTCTGAAAAGTTGCCAAAACTTTCTGCTCCCATATGTAAAGTATGTCTTTAATTTTATATTATATATTATATAAATATTATATTACATTTGTAATATATTTTTTTTTTATTCGTAAATTTAATTCTTTATTGTTACATTTTATAATATTTCAATTTTTATATATTACATACACAAAATTTGTTGGTTTACCAATTAAACTTTTATCAATAGTGCCTTTCTTCTTTTTGCCATTTTCTCTTGATTTTGAATCTTTCTTTTTATTTTTATCTTTTTTTTTCTTAGCATCTATTTTTTAAAATAATACATGATTAATATTTAAATATTTAATTGTGAATATCTTTTTTAATTTTATTATTAATATTATTATAATTAATGTTCTTATAATGAGACAATTATATAACTATATTTAAATTACCTTTATTACTTTGAGATGATAGAATTATTGTGTTTGGTTCCGAAAGTATACTTGTTGTTTTCATACTTCTTGGAATTTGAGCTTGATTTATATATTGCATTACACATCTTAAAAAGTTTTTAGCCTCATTTTCATCAGCAAATGATAAACCAGCAGCTGATTTCTAATTAATAAAATTAAAATGGTTTAAATTTATATTTTAAAATAATTTTCATTGCTTTTTATTTAATAGTTCATATATTTCTTATAAAATAATATGTATTATAAAATTTTTTTTACATCAGTGTAAAAACTATGGAAGAAATTACATTCTTCCTTGTATTTCATTTGCTTTAAAATTGGATATTCCCATAAAACTTCACCATTTCTCTTTATTAATTAATTATGATATATTCATATTATTTTGTTAAGTGAATATTCCAATATTATTCAATAATAAGGTATATTTATTTTATTTTAATATATATAGAAAGATATATATAAAGAAATGTCTTATTTACTTGTATATCTAATAGTTTTAAATAGTATGAACTTGAATTATCATATACAACTGTAATTGCACCTAGTGATTGATATGTCCAATTGTTTCTGTCCGGATATGCCAAATATAATCTAGCTACAGCAGTATTCATAATCTTTGTTATATGTAGTATAGTAAATTATATATTAATAATGAATATATTTTATATTATTAGTAAATAAAAAATATATATTTAAATTTTTATTTATTTATTTAGCTATTTATTTAAATATTTATATAGTTTATATTTTAGAGTATAACACTTTATAAAATATTATTAATTTACAGTTATTTTTGATAATATTATTATCATCATTAACATATTTTTATTAAATATAAATATAATATATATTGTTAAAACATGCACACATAAATAATAATAGCAATAATAATTAAATAATAATAACGATAATAATTAAATAATAATAATAATTACAATAGTTAAAATAATAATTGCAATAATGGCAACAATAATAACAATAATAATTAAAATAATAATAATTATAATATTAATGATGATAATAATTACAATTATAACAATGACTATAATAATTACAATTATTTATGATAATAATAATTACAATAATAATAATAATAATAATAATAATAATAATAATAATAATAATAATAATAATAATAATAATAATAATAATAATAATAATAATAATAATAATAATAATAATAATAATAATAATAATAATAATAATAATAATAATAATAATAATAATAATAATAATAATAATAATAATAATAATAATAATAATAATAATAATAATAATAATAATAATAATAATAATAATAGTAATAATAATAATAGTAATAATAATGATAATAATAGTAATAATAATAATAGTAATAATAATAATAGTAATAATAATAATAGTAATAATAATAATAGTAATAATAATAATAGTAATGATAATAATAATAATAATAATAATAATAATATATCAAAATAATCAAAATATAAATGATTCAATATTAGTATTTTAAAACCTATTTAAAATATCATTTACTTGATATTTCTTTAAACTGCTATGAATCAACTGCATCTCGCTGTTATTACACGAGGACGCAACAGTAGCCATTTTTTCCCCTTTATATATCTGATATAATTAAGATTTATCTAATTATATTTTTTTTTAATATTGATACATAAAATTTCATAAAAAATAAATATTATCTTTTCTTATTATTAAATAATTTATTTAATTTATATATATATTTTTTACAAATTTTTTTCTTTTTTATTTTATAATTATTATTATTATTATTTTATTTCTATCTAAATAATATTTATTAATTGATAATTAAATTTTATTTAAGGACTATACAATATTTTTTATGTTTTAATTATATTTATTTTTTTTTAAAAAATATAATTATTATAATTATTATATGTATATATATTTTCAAAAAAAAAAAAAAAAAAAAAAAAAAAAAAAAAAAAAAAAAGATAAAATAAAATTTGGATATATATAGAATTTTAACTTTATTTTATTTTAAAAATAATGGATATTTATATAAAACTTTTTTATCTTTATTTTTAAATTAATTTATATATAACATTTAAATTATGTATAAATATAATATATTATTATTTCATAAAATATGTTAATCCACAAAGCAAATAGAAATGGATACACATACATTTCTATTTGCTTTGTGGATTAACATATTTTTTTTTATTCATGCACATTAATGACCTTTTAAAAAAGGCTATTTAATACTATTTATCTAATTATATTTAGATAATATAATATATTTATTAAATTACAATTAATCAATAAATTGATATTTATAATTATTTATGTTTATAAACTTTTAGTTAACTATATTAAAATATCTATTATTCTTTATTTTTTCTACAATGAAGAAAAGGACAATAGAAAAAAAAAATAATGTATATAATTCTATTATTTTTAATTCTAAAACCTGCTAAAATCATTCAAATGAATTTTATTCAAATAGAATAGCATTAAAATGTATTTATTTATTTATTTATTTATTTATTATTATTTTTTATTTTTATTTTTATTTTTTTTTCATTTTTAATTTCAATTATATGATATTTAGTATATAATATAAAATATAATATTTTAAATTTGTTATTTTTTTTTTAATTTTGTTTTTTATTTCTTATTTTATTTATTTTTTATTCTTTATTTTTTTTTTGTTTTTGTTTTGAGTGTTCTTATTTATTATTTTTAAAGAAATTGATTTTATTATATATTATTTACTAATAATTTAATCTTATGAAATAATTCATTAGTAATTGAGAATAATTTTTTTATGAAAATATATATTAGAAAGTTATATTTATAATATGAAAATATTTAACTTTTAAAATTTTTTTTATATTAAATTGATTGAATTTATAATTATTGTTACACAATGTAAATGTTTATTTTATTATAAAGTGTTAATGATTTATTTTTAGACCATAACTATTAATTTAAAAATTTAACGTTTTGATGTAATTAAATTTTTTGATTAATTATAAAGTTTGAAGTATTATAGTTTTTTAAATAATCTAATCGGTTTTTTTTTTTTTTTTTTAAATATATATATATATAGTATATATTATAAAAAATAAATTTTTAAAAAATAAAAATATGATTAAGAAATTCATTAAAGAATATTATAAAAAAAAAAAAAAATTAAAAAAAAAAAAATTCATAAAGAATTGAATATTTAAATAGATAATACATATTTAATTATATATATTCGAAAAAAATTATTCTAATTTATATTTGAATTTATAATTTACTTTTTTTTTTTTTTCTTTTTTTATTATCTAATATTTTCCGATTGATTTGTCTTTTAAATATTCAAATTTTTTAATTAAATGATAAAAATAAAATCATAAAATATAGTAAAAAGAAGAATAATATATATATATATATTTATGAACTTTTAATAATATAATGTTAATATCAATTATATAGATATATTTTTATTTCAAAATGTCAAATGCGTACGTTGATATACAATTATTTAAATATAAGAAATGATATAATAAATATAGTTTTAATTAACATAATTTAAATTTCTATTTTATATTAATATTAATATAAATAGAACATATATAAGGTATTGGAATGAGGTCAATGATGACCTACAACATCAATTGGAGTATGAAAGCCCACAAGATCTTGCTTTAATGTCAAAAGATAAAGCAAGCTCATTTCAACATATAGCATCCATTTACATTAAATACATTCAAATTTACAAAAAGATCGAGGTTTTTATATTAATAATATGTATATAATATTGAATTTAAAAAAAATTATTAAATAATAATGTTTACTATTAAAAAAATAATAAAAAAAAAAAAAAAAAAAAGCAAACATACGATCAAATATTACAACCACAAAAACGAAGAGTTATTAGAGAAATTCTTTTAGCTGTTATGGGAAGAATGCTCGAATCAAAACATGTAATTATTTATTGAATAATATTTATATTATTAAAATTATATAATTATATATATATGTCTAATTTTTTATATTTTTTTCATAATCTATTTTGTATAATTTAAAAATATTTTGATTTAATAAATTTTAAAATTAATATATATATATTAATATCAATATTTCATTTACTAATGAATATTAAATAATTTAAAATATTAATGAAACAAAAATTATATAAATATCAACATAAAAAAAGAAAATGGTTGAATTAGAAAACACAGACTTTTTCGTTTTGAGTGATATTTTATTGGATTTAAAGCTTGTACCAGAAGATCTTATTATTCCTGTTCCGAAATTTTTTGTGGAAGAAAGGGAAAAACAGATAGATATTAATAAATCAGTCTTAGTATGTATAGAAAAAAGTAAAACATAAATTTATTTAAAAAAAATAAATATCATAATTTTTAATATTTAATTTATGTTAATTATATTAATAGGCAGCATGCAATGCTAAATCATTAGAAATCGATAAAAGTACACAATATTTTGTGGATATAGGGTTATCAGATGCAATAAAAATATTTCAAATTAATGAAAGAGGTAGACAAGGGTATATAAGAGCAAAATATATGGATGACTTGAAGTAAATTATTATTTATATTATAATTACTACTATTTATATGAGAAAAAAATAATAAAATATTATAAATAATAAAATAAATAATAATAATAAAATAAATAATAAAATAAAATAAATAATAAAATAAAATAAATAATAAAATAAAATAAATAATAAAATAAAATAAATAATAAAATAAAATAAATAATAAAATAAAATAAATAATAAAATAAAATAAATAATAAAATAAAATAAATAATAAAATAAAATAAATAATAAAATAAAATAAATAATAAAATAAAATAAATAATAAAATAAAATAAATAATAAAATAAAATAAATAATAAAATAAAATAAATAATAAAATAAAATAAATAATAAAATAAAATAAATAATAAAATAAAATAAATAATAAAATAAAATAAATAATAAAATAAAATAAATAATAAAATAAAATAAATAATAAAATAAAATAAATAATAAAATAAAATAAATAATAAAATAAAATAAATAATAAAATAAAATAAATAATAAAATAAAATAAATAATAAAATAAATAATAATAATAAAATAAAATAAATAATAAAATAAAATAAATAATAAATAAAATAAATAATAAAATAAAATAAATAATAAAATAAAATAAATAATAAAATAAAATAAATAATAAAATAAAATAAATAATAAAATAAAATAAATAATAAAATAAAATAAATAATAAAATAAAATAAATAATAAAATAAAATAAATAACTATAATAATTAAACTAATGTAATCAAAATTTAATTCGTTAACTTGAATAAAAAAAAATATGACAAAGAAAACAAGCTAAACATGAACAAGATATGGAGAATAATGTTGATGAAATGGATGTTGGAGATGCTGCATTGAAAATTCAAAAAATGTACATATATATAAATATTGATTTAATTATTATTACATATATAATAAGTGCTGAAAAATGATTAACAGATTAAAATTTTAATATGATATTAATAAAATAGATATAAAGGTTTTTTGGAAAGAAATAATTATTACGATATAAAAAAAAAAGATCATCAATTTTTATGTAAGAAATATTTCTAAAAATAATTCAAAAAAGCTAAATTAAACTTATACAATTAACAAAGTATTATATATATATAAATGCATTAATAATATAACATATAATATATATATTAATTTTTATTATTAAGCAATGTGGGTTCCCCCTATTAAGCAACCAGAAGAAGATCCAATAGCAAAGGATTTAAAAAATCGCGAGAGAAGAAAAATACTCCAAAAGCAATATGAAGAAAATTATCAACAAGCATTAATTGATATTAAAGAAAAGTAAATAAAAAAAATTAAATTGTTGTTATGTATTAGTTTTTTATGTAATTATTTTATATAAAAATATAAAATATAAAATATTATATATTAATAAAATCATAAACCTTAAAATAATTCATATAGAATTAGAAAAGTTGAAGGATCTGATATGAAAGAAACTTTACAAGATAATTTCCGTCAATGGTATATGGAATATAAAAAAGTATTTGGAAAATATCCTTTTTTCAAACAAATAATAAAATTGAAATATATAAAAAATATCTCAATTTATAATATAAACAAATTATTATTTGTTTAATAATCTTTAACTGATATTTGTAATAAAATTTTATTATTATAAAACTGTTTTAATATTGTTATTATATTATTATTGTTATATATATATGTTTTTTTTTTATTTATTTATTTATTAAATATCCACATTTCCAGAATTTCCTCCAGATAAAACTTGGCAGGACCCTGAATATAGATTTAATGAACCAATTATAGTTCCTGAAACTGAAAATCCGACTGAAGACGATAAAGGAAAGAAAGGTACCGGAAAGGGTTCAAAAAAGAAGGAAAAAGGTGATGGAGAAGAAAGCGAAAAGAAAGAGAGTCCAACTACTTCAACAATAGATATTAAAAAAAGTGAAGCTTCTATAGATAAAGGAACAGATTCAGAAAGTGTACAGGATGCGTCAAAAAAAGCAGCTGCTGGTAAAAAAGCCAAAAAAGGAAAAGAAGTATGCTAATATTATATTAAATTATAATATTAAATTAAAAATTTTAATATAATTTTAAAAAAAAAATAACAATTTTAATTGTTAATAAATTTGTATATAACTATTAAAAAATAGGAAGAAGTTGATCCTGAAGAATTCAAAACTGATAAAAATTCAAAATATATACCATTAATAAAAGAAGGGTGAGAATCTTATATATTTATATATATAATTTATAAAAATATGAAAAATAATGAGTATTAAAAAATATATTGTAATTATTATTAATGAATTATTAATAAAATTTTTTAATTGAATATATTTGATAAATTAGTTGTAATATATATGAAAGAGATTGGAAATATAAGAATGAAAAAGATAATTTTGCACAAAAACATGATAGTGAAATTATTAAAAATGACAAAAGAAAAGAAGTTGAATCAGAAGTAAATATTAATAATATTCATTACATTGATAAATTGATATAATAAAAATATTTATTATAAAAATATATATTTTATACATTATTATAAATATATATATTTTATTTGGATTATTAATTATTATTATAAAATATTATAGATTAAAGTAAGAGTTGTTGAAATATTAAAAGAGGAATTAAAGAATTTAAAGCTTGCATTAGAAAGTGGTAAAGGAAAGAAAAAGAAGGGAAAAAAAGGTAAATATATAAAGAAATATTTCACGTTAACAAATTAAAAATTAAGATTTTTATATAAAAATTATAAATTTGAAATATTTAGGAAAAAGTGGTAAAAAGGGTAAAAAGGGAAAGGTATATTATTCAAAATAAAAATGAATATCTTATTTTTTTTGGATATATATAAAAAGATAGATTATTCTTTTTTATCTAAATAATATTTATATTATAATTGAATACTACCTTCAATATTCATCATTATAATTTAATTAATTATTATATATATATATTACATCTGTAGAAAGGAAAAAAGAAAGAAAAGGATTTAACAGCAGGAAGAACTATTGAATCCTTATATGAAGAACTTGCTCAAGCTGGAATTATTCAATCAGTAAATAATATATATTTTTTTAAAAAATGATATATAATTTTGATTTAATTACTTCCATTTAGTTTATATAAATTAATTCTATATTTTATGAATAATACTCTTATAAAAACTAAAAAATAAAAAGCCTGTTGAATTGCATTTAAAAGATTTTGTATGTGACTATAACATATTAGATAACTCAACAGATAAAAAAATAGTAGAACCATCTCTACTGGATTTACATCAAGTAAAAAATATTATTCTTTCATATTAAAACAAAAATTTTAATTAAATTTTTATATTATTAACGTATATTTTTTTTTAAAAAAAATAATAAATAAAAAGGTATTGACAGAATACTGTATTTTACCACTTGGATTTGATTCAGTTAGTGATGCAATTCCGAAAATAAATTCAGTATTACTTTTTGGACCTAAAGGTGTTGGTAAAAATGCTTATGTTAATGCAATTGCAACAGAAACAGGCGCTACTCTTTTCAATTTATCACCAAGAAATACTATGGGACAATATCCAGGAAAAGCAGGTGTAACAAAAATGTTGCATATGGTATTTAAGGTTGCCGAAGCCTATGCACCATCAGTCATATGTATTAATGAAGCAGAAATGGTATTTGCAAAAAAAGTACCAAAAGATAATCCATCAGAACCAAAAAGAATCAAGAAAGGATTAATTAAATATGTTAAAAAATTAAAAGGAAAAGTTTTACTTATAGGAACTTCACATAAACCATGGGATATCCTTTTTATATATTAATTAATAATTTTTATTTTTTATAACTATATATATATATTTCATCATGGTTATTTTCTTTAATTAATTATATATACATTGTGATACGAAAGGTTTACTTTCAATTTTCAAAAAAAGTATTATGATACCAAAACCTGATTATAATACAAGATATTTACTATGGAAGCATTATATAAAATATTATGGAGGAGAATGGAGTTCATTTAAGCATGTAAATTTAAGTTTAATTACAAAATTAACGGATAAATTCCCAGCAGGTGCAATTAAAGCATTATGTGAAAGAGTTATAACTGAAAAAAGAATATCAACTGTAAATAAATAATATATATAATAATTATAATAATTAATATAATAAAAATAATTAAACAACAATAATAATAATAAATATAATAGAATACAAAACCATTAAATACCCAAGAATTTATCATGCAAATAGCTGAAATGATACCAATAAATAAAGATGAGGATAAACAATATATTGTAATATATTTTTTTATAATCTAATAATGATATACATATATATATATATATATTAAAGTTTTAATTAATAATTTAAATTACATTTATAAATATTTTTTTCATAAAATAATAAAAAAAGTCTTTCTTTGAAAAACTACCACTTCAAAAGAAAAGAATTGCATCATTTACAGAAGGTGATGAAGATCCTAAAAATAAAAAGAAAGATTCCAAAGGTGGAAAGAATGATGCTAAAAAAGGAAAAAAGAAATAATATAAACATAATAATAAAAAATTTTAGCCTCAATTGAAATAAAAAATCTCTAATCATTTTTTTCACAAATATAAAAATATAAATAACTATATTCATTTTTATAACTGGAAAAAAAATAAAGATACAAACTATTCATGTTCAACGATTTTATTTTTTGAAATTAATAATTTCAAAAGAAAATTACAAATACAAATATACTATGGACAATTTCTTATATCCTATATGTATACATTGTTTACTATATCTTATATTTTATTTAATATCTTTATTTTATATTATTTAGCTTTTTTTCATTATTATTATTATTATTATTATTATTATTATTATTAATCTTTTTGCTTATAATAATTTTTAATCTTTCAATTTTATTAAAATTTAATCAAATGTATTTAATATTTTAATTATATAAAAATAATTTTATTAAGTAATAATAATAAAAAAATAAGAAATTTTTTAAATTTGATATATCAATAAAAATAATGAGTTAATAAATTTTTTAAATAGTTTATATTTTTATTTATATTTTATGAAAATATGCTTTAATATAACAATTTAATGAAATTCAAATTCATAATATTTATACATTTTTAATTAAAAATTATTATTATCACATATTACTAAAAGGAATTATTTTTATATTTTATATTTATTCATTTAATTATTTTTATTTAATTATTTTTTAATTATTTAATTTCTCCTAATGAATTCTGAGTCTAATATTCTTTATATAGTTAGCTTAGAAGATTACTATACAAACTTAGCAGTTACTTCTTAATTACTCAAAGTAATAAACCTTCATAACCATAAGAGAAAATACCAAACCCATATGGCAAAGAAAAATCTCTATTACTAATATAAACAGTAATAGTCATTCTCCACATAACGAATTTATAGAAAATGAATCTTCTAATAATATTTCTCTTGGTTTGAGGATTAGTTTAGTAGTCCACTATCAACTTTACATATGATCTTCTTTGTGTTTTTTTTTTTTTTTTTTTTTTTTTTTTTTATATTTTATTAAATTTCTTCGGTAGAAATGATTTCAATTCATATCATTATGTCAATAATTAACTTCAAAATTTAATAATATATTCAATGTTACATTAACTTTTTTTCTATTATTAATTTTTATTTTTAATAATTTAATTTTTTTCATACATTATTATATTTCAGTATAGTTTAATGTACTATTCAATTATAATATTATAACAAAAATAAAAACAATGTTAATATAAATTATCATTATTAATAACAATTTTATAATTTATATGTAATTAATGTATATCTATCTCATTAAATATACACAAATAAATAAATAATCAGTAAAAATATATAAAATATTTCGTTCATTAACAATAATATGAAATTATTTAATAACCAAAAAAGATAAAAAAATTAATTAGTACAGATTATGTGAAAAAAAGAAAAATATTATTATACAATTTAGATTTTATATAATAATATTTTTATAATTGCTCAAATAAATTAATATAATAAAAAATTTAGTATAAATTTTTTTTTTTGAAAAATATAATTTTTTTTATTCTTTTGATAAAAGAAAATTTATATACATATTATTTATATAATTTATGGTATGAAAGATAAATTGAAAATAGTATTTCTTATAGTAATTATTTAATTTTATTATAAATAGTTAAGAAAGTAATTATTAACATATTTACATATATTTTTTTAATAAATTTATAATTATGTAAATATTGCAATTAAATTTCAATCTTTTTTCTTTTTTTTTTTTTTTTTTTTCTCCAGTATTAGCATAGAAAACACTAAATACCTAGTTATAATTAAGACTTTAATTAATATATTGAAGATATTTCATTTAAATTCTATTTAATAATTTTTATTCACTAATTAAATATACATTATGGTAACTACTAAAATTTAAGAAAAAAAAAAAATAAAAATTTTAATACTATGAACTATTACATCAAAAAAATTGTTAATCCATTTGTTGTTTTCTTTTTATTATAATTTATATATATATTATTGTATATAAAAATACTAAAATTTTTATAATAATTTGATAAAAGACACAACATACTATTATATTAATTCAAAGAAAGAAAGCAAGAAATTCACGTACTTATATGGATTTTAACACTGTAGCACTTGCAATTGAAGGTAATTAAAGATTATTTTTGATATCATCAAATAATTATTATATAAAAATATACATATAGGAATCTTAATATTAATCAAAAATAAATAAAATAAAATGAATATATATATATATTCAATGAAAAGAACTTATTCGTTTATATGAAGGATATTTACAAGAACAAAATCCAAATGCTAGAAATATCAATTACGATATATCGGATTTAAATGAATATATTGATCATTTTGAAGATATTGGTTGTTTAGTGTAAATATTCAAACTATTTTACATTTATAATTTGAAACTATCTAAAAAAGGAAATATATAATTCATATTTAAATAATTTATTATTTCTAATAATATTTTTGTATAATAAATATTTAATATTTAATATATAAATATCATATAAATATCAATTCTTGTTATAAAAAAAAAGTTATGAACCAAGCGTTCAAGCTTATATACCACATGATCGCGATTGGATTAAATCTCGTATATTTAATCATTTAAAGAAACTTAGTAGACGTTAATTTTAAAATAAAAGAATTAAAAATAAAATAAAATAAAATAAAAAAAAAAAAAAAAAAAAAAAAAAAAAAATTCAATTTCAAATATTAATTGAATTTTTTTATAAATTAGTATAAAATAAAATAAATATAATTAAATATAATTAAATATTTATATTTGTATTCCAATATTTTTTTATCCATAAATATAAATAAAAAAAAAAAAAAAGAATAATTCAAGAAAAAAGAAAGCGTCATTTCCTCATTAATATAATATATATATATATATTTTTTTTTTAAAAAAAAAATTACATATTATTTATTTTATATAAAAATAAAAAGTAAAATAATAATAAAAAGACTTTATTTTTATAATATCTGTAATATTCTATATTGAAACAAATTAGTAGTAATAATTAATATTGTTTTAGGGTGATATTATTTTCTTTTATATTTTTTTATCTTATAATTATTGGTCCTATTAAAATATTAAAATTACTTATATTATTTTCAAATTTGAAAATATTAAATACCATAATTCGAACCAGGTTCTATTCTGGTTGTTAGTCTGTGAGTTAGCGTATATAAGGCTCCTGGTTCGATCCCGCCCAATGACCATTTTCCAAGTTTTCCTCACAAGAGGTATTTACGGAATATGGTGGTTAGGTAAATATTTCCCCTTTTAAATATCCTAAATAATATAGATAAGACACCAGCTTAACTGTGGGCCTGAGAGGGTTGCGAAAGTACTGTCATTTAATGTATTTATAAGGGAATTATTAACATTTGGGTACATGATTTCATGTGTCAATGTAGATATATTCTACTAAATTGCAATCTTTCTGACGTTTATGCATTTGCCAAGGGAGCTAGTACGTATCTCCATGGTTAACTTATATTGGCCTCGCTTCAAGGGGAAGTTAGGAACTGGAGAAGCATTCCGAGAATAAGCGTACTAGAAAATACTCTGCAATAATATGTATGCCAGAGCGCCAATGCTAAATACTCAGTAAGGTTGTCCAACTGACATTTCTGCCTATATGGAAGTGTTGTGACTACCTCAATGTTCCCACATAGGATGGTACATACTGGAAATAAATAAATAAATAAATAAATAAATAAATAAAAAAAAAAAAGAATACCATAATTATAAAAGTTTAAAATACTATTCTATTTTAAAAATTATTATTATCTTATTTCTTTAGTATAATATTTCTAATATATAATAGAAATGCATTTTAAAATAAAAATTTAAAAAATTCTTATAATTTTAAATAGATATGAATAGATTTGAAATAGGAAATAGAGTAGCTAATATTACAATTACACAACTATGTATTTAATGTAAAATATTATTAATTGCAACAAATTGAAAGACATGCAATATGATTAATTTAAAATTATATTTAAAAACAAAAACAAAAACAAAAAACAAACAAACAAACAAAAAAAAAGTTTATATATTTATTTTAAATTTTTATTTACTTATTTTTACTGCATAATTTTTAAAGTTTAAAAATTTTTTTTGTAATAATATTAATATTATTATTATTGCTATTTGTTTTATAATATAATTCAAATGAGTGTGTTGTAATTATTTAAATCTTGAATATATATTTATTTATCTATTAATATATAAAATATTTAATAAATTTTTTTGTCAATAAATCTTCATATAATTCATTTATGTTAAGCTTCATATATATATATATACCTTTTAAACGATATATTGTAATTTCTTGTTGCTTGAAATAACGTCTATTTTCTTCATCAATCAAAATAAGATTTAAGTAATATCTTGTGGAGAATTTTTTATTTATATCTCTATAAGTTGGAGTTAAATCAAAACCACTAAGGAATAAACGAATTGGAATGGTTTCACCTTTTAAATAAAAAATTATATTAAAATAATAATTAATGTTAATAACTTTAATGATTTACTTTTTCAATTATTTTTTTATCGTTATTATTATATTAAATCACCTTTTACTGGTGCACCATCCATAATTTCAAATTTCGTAATTACTTCACTTTCATTATATTGATTTGGTGCTATAATATATTTAACAAAAATTATTATTTTAAAAAATTATTGTAATTAAAATTAATACATTAAATATATATTTACGAGCTCCAGTGGTTTCTCGTCGAATAATTGATAATTCCATGTGTTTTATTTTTATACGAACTAGTGAGAAGAATATTTTACCGACAATTACATCTTTTAAATGATATCTATGAAAATATATATAAATATATATAAAATAGAAAATAAATTAGAAAAAAAATATATAAATATTTCATCTTTAGAAAAAAAATCTATTGATTATTAAATTTTCATTTATTATCTTTACTTATATTAGGTTATTTCATTTACATACTTTGATTTATTATATTCAAAATCTATATGTAAGCAATCTTCGATACCAACTTCCATCTTAATTGAAGCATCAGTCTCTGGAGGTATCTTATATGAATATACCCAAAGATCTCTTTCTTTTACAATATCACTTATTCTTCTAGATATAGTAACTCTCACAAAATATCTTTGATTTTTTTTTTTTTTTTTTTTTTTTTTTTTTTTTTTTTTTATTAAACAAAAAATAAAAAATAAAAAATAAAAAAATAAAATAATTTTATTAAAAAATACTTAAATTTTAATTTTATTATAAATTAATATATATATTATGATTATCTTATTGTGAAAAAAAAAATTAAAATAATAATAATAATAATAATTCAAATACTACCTTAATTTAACATTAATACCATAATAACTTTCATACTGCTTTTCAACATTTTTAAATTCAAATGGAAAAACAGTATTTTGTCTTAATTCACCAGCTTCAGCAAGTTCAACTGATAAATATAAAAATTGACTGTGATTAGTTCTATTATAGAAAAACTCTATTTTAATATAAAAAGAATATTATATAGAAATTTTGATATTAATGATATTAATTATTATTTTTATTTAATAATACTTTAATTTTTAATTGGTTATTATTACTTCATTGGTATATATATATATATTTATTTACTTTTCTATAATTTTTATACCAATCAAAATTTACCTATATCACCAAATAGTTCAACTTTAATGCCTTGATGTTCTAATTTTTTACCATTATTGAGTTTTATTTCAACCTAATATAAATATTCACATTTTTATTTATTTATTTACTATAATTACATTTATATATATTCATTTATATAATATTCATTATTTTTATTATTTGAAATTCTATAAAATTATTACATTTCCAGAAACAGATTCCCCATCAAAAAACAGAGGTAAATTTTCTTTATGATCTTTTGTTGTCTTGACTTCAACTAATTTTTTATTATCTTCATCATCAAAACTAATATTTATTTGGGCAGTTGACCCTAAACCAAATAAAGTCTAAATTTTATTTATAAAAAAAAAAAATAATAATCGAATTTTTTGTTCGAATAAAATATATTAATATAAAAATTCAAATTTATTGTAAATCTTTTAACAATAATAATTAATTTAAATTTAATAATAATAATAATAATAATAATAATAATAATAATAATAATAATAATAATAATAATAATAATAATAATAAGCAAATAAGCAATATTTAATTTCCTCATATTTTAATAAGATAATATTTATATATGTAACTTTATTATAATTAATTAAACAATAATTACATTCATTATTTCTAAAGATTAATGAATTTCAATATCAAAGGTATTTATTTATATTTATATTTTTTATTTTTTATTTATATGTAAATTCATATAACATTGAATACTTAAATATTAAATATTATTCTATTTAAGTAATAATTATTGATTTATATATTTCAATTATATATGAAAACTGGTATTATTTGCTATTATATATTTCTACAAATTTCCAATTAAAGGATTTAAAAATTTTTATAAAAATTTTTTATTATTATTTACACTATTTAAGTACCTTATAAGAAAAAAATAAAAAATGGTAGAGAATAAAAAATAATTTATTAAATTAAAAATTTTCATTAAATAAACGTTCATTTTATTGGAAGATTATTGATTATTTTTTTATAATACATTATTTTCATATTACTTTTTCATATTAATGATATTATCTTTATTTATTTATTTATTTATTTATTTTTAACATAATTTTTATTATTTATATAAATATTAAATATATTATGATTTTCTATATTTATACAATTCTAGTACATCAATAAATTATTATATTAATAAAAATATTTTAGTATTTTGTTATTCTTTTTACTTTTAATTAATTCTTTTCAGTTTTTATCCTAATTTTCCCTATAAATGAAGTTGGAAGTTCGTTTGCCATGGTATGTTTGATTCACATATTGTCTTGGATTCTAATTAGTCCTTTAGTTAAAGTTCTGCTTACTTATTATGAGCAAAGAATATTATAACACATTACACTTACTAAAAAATCTAGTTAATTGAGAGGTACTATTCGTCAATTTTGATGAGAAGCATGAAAGTCCCCTAACCTGGTCCAACCACATTTCCATGTATGTGAGTGATAAAAAATATCATTCAGTAATACCCTCGTTTTGTAATTATTTGCTTAGTGATTAAGAAACGAGGGTCGTAGCCGAACTTGTATGACCAATTAACAATCATTATAGCTGTGAAATACATTATACATGCTTGTAGTGACCCATATATATTGAATATTACACTGCTCTAGGTTGTACTCACAGTATATGCATATATGTTTTTGTGTAAAAGAAGGGTGTCATGTATGTATATGTAGATATATACAAAAGTCAAAAAAAAAAAAAAAAAAAAAAAAAAAAAAAAGAATACTTTTAACATTAAATAATAAAATTAATTTGATGATACATCAAAGAATATTTTTTTTGCATTTTCACGACCAAAAATTTTTATTATAGTTTTTAAATACTCTTTTTCTTCTTTAGTTACAATACTGGGCTATTATAAATAATATTAAATAGACAAATAAGTAAGTAAATAATTAAGTAAATAATTAAATAAATTATTAAATAAAAAATAAATAAATAAATTATTTTTAAATAAAAACTTATAATTTACATGATATCTTATTAAGTTTTGTCCTCTAACAAGAAGCATTGGTAGTAAATCCTTATCTTCAATTGTTTCTGGAATATCAAATGGACAAATAATTGATTTTTGATTTTTAATCCATTCATGGTTTTGTTCCTTCATTTTTTTAATAAAAGGCACATAGCATGTATGTTTAATGGATGAATCAGGATTTTCAGCATCTTTAAATTTTTTTTCTTCGAATAATTTAATGCAATGTTCTATTGGTACCCAGCAATAATATTCCTATATAAATTTTATATTAATTTATTATTATTTAGAATATTCAATTAACATTTTATTATTATAATTTTAAATATTTATATATATTATTAAAAAAAAAAAAAAAAAATTATTAAACTAACTGGATCTAATAAATCAGATGGAGAATATTGAGCTTTATATCTCATTTTTGGACAAGAATGTATATAAAATCCTAAGTAGTAATACTTTAAATCTTTTAAATATTTATTAAGTCTTATAGAAAAGTTAATTTCTTGTAATGCACTAAATACACCTAAAGATAATGATGAATAATCCGTATCATACATAAAGTATACAGAAGAAATACATTTTGGAAGAATATCGATTACACCAACAGCAATTAATTTACCATCAAGATAATATTTTTGATGATATGAACCATAGGCATAACGACAAGGATTTTTAGTATACTAATGATTTATTTTTATTTATTATTATTGTTATTATTAATAATATATTATTATTAATTAAATTATTTATATTTAAAATGAAAGTTATATTATTTAAATTAATAATAATAATAAAAAAAAAAAAAAAAAAAAAAAAAAAAAAAAAAAAATTAAAAATTATATAAAAAAAATTTAGAATTTATAAAGAATATCTCATTTTTACAGTTAATGGCGAATCAACCAAAAAACGTTTAAAACCTTTTTCGTTTATTTCTTCTGGTTTATCATGATGAATATTAATTTGATATTTTTTATAAATTTCAAATGTAGGTTTTTCTAAATGGGACTTACTTATGGTTATCTGAATTATTATATAAAAAAATTATTATTTATTATTTATTATTATTTATTATTATTTATTATTTATTATTATTTATTATTATTTATTATTTTAAAAATTATAATTAATTATGTTTTTTAACTATCAAAATTTTATTTTTTCGCATTTAATTACCTTTAATCTTTGTTTTCCGAATGGCTTATAATTTTCAGCATATTCAAACCACTTTACTAATGTTTCTGGTGAATTAACAGTTGGAAATTCAGGTTTATTTACTAATCTTTTTATATAGAAATTAACGATGAAGTATTAAATAAAAATAATTTTATTATTATAGAATATTATTTATTAATAAATAATACTTAATAATAATTATTAAATATTTTATTATATCATTAATATCTTTGATTATGTATTTATTTACTCTGAACCATCTGGATTTTTTGTTAAATATTTTTCCATTCTTTTTAAAACCTTTTTATGGGATTTTGAAACTTTAAATTCCAAAGATCTTAAACGAATAGTATTTTGCGGACAACAACTATTTTTATAATATTTAAATAATAATGTAATTTAAATATATATTGAATTTTTTTGATTACTTTGATTAAAATGATAATAATATAAATATAATATATATTATATATATTATATATTTTATATATTTTTTATATTTTAGAATTAAATCAATACTAACCTTTTGTCAAGAATTGGTTTATAGCAATACTTTCCTGAACTATATAATAAGAATATATATAATGATATATTAGTTTAACAAAAATTCATTTCAATACTTAAAAATTAATTTTATAATTGGTTTTATTATATTTTTTTTAAAATTATTATTTTTTTTTTTTTTTCAATTATTATTAATATATAAAAAATTAATAATTCTTTTAAAATTATTTTTTTTTTCCTTATTAATTTGAAAATAAAAAAAAATATTATATATATTACCGTCTCCATCCCATATCAATCATATCTTGATATATCTTGTGTAATAATTTATAAAATACATATATACATTAATTTACTGTGGATAAACAATTATCAAATTACTTCATTATAAAAAAGTAAATTTTATATATTTTTACATGACAACTTAAGTAAATAGCAAATGCACCTATTAATAAATAAATAAATAGCATATTAATATTATATTAATAATATATATTCTATTGTTTTTTTTTCTTTCAATATTTTTTATTGAATAATGAAGTATTTCTTTATTACCATATGTAAATGAACTTTTTTCTCCTTTACAATAACCACATGAAGAGCCTTCATCATTCGGACAATAATACATTATATTTAAATTATTTGATTCATCTTCTTCCAATTCTTCTATTTCTTCCTCTTCAAGAAATTCGCTATTCGCACTCTCAGAGTCACTATTACTCATTATAAATTTTTTTTTTTTTTTTCTTTAAAAAAAAATAATAATAATAAAATTTAATATAAATATATAAATTCATTTTGATGTTTAATAATACCAATATTATATTTATTAAATATAATTTATATATTTTTAAATGTTAAGTTCACTATTTCTTAAAATATTATTACAGTATTTTTATTTACTATTGCTTTTTTTTTTTCGTTTGTTTTTTATAGTTTTTTTTTTTTTTTTTTTTTTTTTTTTTTTTTTTTTATTTTTATTTTTATTTTTGTATTTTTATAGTTTTTTTTTTTTTTTTTTTTTTTGTATTTTTTTGTATTTTTTGTTGTTCTTTTTTTTTTTTTTTTTCCAGTAGTTACAAGTAAATAATAACGTAAATATCTTTGTTATGTACTAAAACTAATTGATAATATAGTATATAATATATAAAAATTTATTAAAATAATAATAATAATTAAATATAATTTAATATCATAAATATCATAAATATTAATTCCAAATTAAACCAAATAAATATTATTTTAATAAATTTTCAAGTTATATTTAAAATAATAATAATTAAACATAATTTAATATCATAAATATTAATTCCAAATTAATCTATACTTAAATCCAAATAAATATAATTTTAATAAAATCAAGTTATATTAAATAATATCCTATAATATTTTTGATACTATTAATGTTCAACAATGTACAAAAAATTTTTTAATATAAAGCTTATATAATATAAAATTTAATTATTACTAAAATGAAAATTTTTTGTTATGTTCATACTATTTAATTATTAAAACAATTTTTTTATAAATATAACTTCCAGTTTGAAAATCTTTCTATATATACATTATAAATATTATTAAATGTATTAATATGATTGCTATTTATTATCTTAATTTAAATCATTCTTACATAAAATTTTATTATAGTTATTCTAATATATCTATTATATAAATTAAATGAATTTACATTTATAATAATTTTCAATTAAAGATTATATTAAAAATTTATTTATATTAAAATTTATATATATATTTCTATAAAATACTTTTTACTTATTTATATATATTGAGCTCCCATACTCCCATAGTTATATGTATCACAGTCTTTTTCATCATTTTCTCTTATTTTATTATTACAAATTAAATATTCTTTATTGCCAATGATTCATTGTTACCATTTATATTAGAATCTATCAGATTACAGTGGTAGAATGCATCATGACCATTGCAATATGGTAATAAAATTTATTTATCATAAGCAAAATGCAAAGTAGTTATGCCTGAAACTGAACAACCATTGATTATATTAAAAAATGTATTGTTAAGTTCATAATTACATTCTATACAATTTCGTTTAATCTAAGATATATATTTTTATCAACACTTTTTTAATATTATAATAATCATTAATTTCATTTGAACCTAAATTTCCATATAAACCATGGATCTCATTAATAAAATGAAATTTTTATTATATATATATATATAAGTATAAAAATAAAAAATAAAAATATTATGTTATGGATATATTTCATTAATAAAATTAATATAAAAATCAAAATTTTAGTAAATTCAATAGTAATAATAGCATAATAAGCTATTATAATTTTAATTTTTTTTCTTTTTAATTTCATTTAAGTATTAATTGTATATCTCATTAATAGAGTCTTCGTTAATGACTTTATCATCGAATTCCTTCTCAGCACTTCCAAAAACTGATCAAAATATTGAGTAGAAACATTCTATCTCTCAATATATTCATCTTCAGAAAATTTAGTTCATGTATTCTGAATAATATTTTTTGTAATTTCTCCTAAAGTATTATTTATATATTTATTAATTATATCACCAAACTAGTTATTTAATGAAGTTTGAAATAATTTATTAATTATACCAGTGCTAGCTTGCTTATTTTTATTAAGATTTTTTTTAACAGTTTTAATGTATTATATGTTGAATTATTTATATAATTGAATGCATTATAAAATATTAATCATCTTCAAATAATTATAAAAGATTAGTTCTTGTAAAAGTGGTACTTTTATTAATATTCTATTCTATTTTTAAATAATTTAATAATTGAGCATTAATATATATAATATTATTTATTGTCATTTAAATTATGTTTATTTTTATTTAATAGAGTCATATAAAACATATTTATAATAGTATATTAATATTTTTATATTAGTTATAAAATATATATATATATATATATTTTTTTTAAAATCTTTTTATTTATAAATTTAATATTATTGTAAAAAAAAAAAATAAATAAATAAATGAATAAACAAAATAAATATATTATATACCAGCGTTATAATCGAAGATAACATTTATATTAAAAGTCTTGACATGTTTATTATTATCAAGTATTAGTTTATCAGTAACAATACCATAAAAAAAAAAAAAAAAAAAAAAAACATAGACTTGCACATATGTGTAAGGTGATGAGTTATTGGCATACTATATCAGCTTCGCCGCTCTCAATCGTCGTTACACACTGCCCGGAGATGCATTCCTAACGTTCCTACATATATCTCTAATGACCACGAGCATCAGAACGGAACCATTAACTCCTCCCTAATGGGTGTAGTCATTGGCGATTGGAAATTTTACAATCATCAAGGTCTATGCTTCAATTCAAAGTGTAGTATCAGGGTTGGGTGAAATAATCATTTGAGGGAAAGCCTTATGGACATCACGTGTGGTCTCATGATATCCCAGGATAGAAACCTTGATATACGGGACTTTTATGTACAATAATTTATAAGCAGTGGGTTTTAAATAATGGTAGTTTAGTATATTTTATTAATAATATTATAATATTCGTACAATTAAAATAATAATTCTAATTCCTAAAAATTTACAAGAGAGTTCTCTATTTCTAATATAAATAATTTAATTTATAAGAAATAGGTAATATATTAAATACATATTCTAATATATAGAACTATATAAATTTTATATGAATTAAAGTATTATAATTATTATAATTATAATAATATATATTGAAATAAAATAAAATAAAATAATTATTATCAAAAAGATATAAATTTAATATTTAATAATTATTATTAAATATACAAATATGCTACTACACATATTTGTTTTATATCAGAAATGCCCTTGCTAAAAATTAAACTATATATTTTTTTTTTATAAAAGAAAATATAAGGTTTAATTAAAATAAATAATAATTTTAAAATTTTTTTTTCTTTTATATTTATAATTCCTATTTGTCCGTTTGGTAATCTACGCGATTGTTGCTATATTTAATAATCTCCTTTAACGCGATTTCAGGTTTGGGCATCATAATTTTATAAATATATATTTTATTTTTATCATTATTTTGAATATAAATATATGGAATTTTAATTATTTTTTTAATTTTATTAATTTTTATTTTCTTATCACTATCTATATTTATAATATTACTAAAATCAACCGGTGAATTATTATTATTAATTTTTCTTTCTTTTATATTAGTAATATTATTAACTGAATAATTTTTTTTTATAAATTGTTCATTTTTATTAGAATTTGAAGTAATTTGAATATTATCTACTTTTGAATTGTTACTATTAATAATATTTATTTCCTTAAACAAACCAGGAGTTATAGATTTATTAATTCTATTGAAAATGCTATCAACTTTAACAGATTCATTGATATTTATTTCTTCTTTTACAATTATATGACTATTTATTTTGTTTCTTATATTTTCAGAATTATTAATAATATTTTTATTTTTACTATTTGAATTAATATTTTCCTTATTATTTATTATTACAATACTATTAATCTCAATACTATTATTTTGATTTTTCTTAATATTGGCACTACCTTTAATATTATTTTTATTTTTTTCTTTAGTAATTATAATATTATTGTTTGTTTTACATTTGCTATTACTATTATTTACTAATTTATTATTTTCTCTGAAATTATCCAATTTTAACACGTTTAATTTATTTAGTTTCGTGTTTATTATGTCATCAACCTCGTCATTTTTAGTATTATTAATTTTATTACTATTATTGTTATTATTATTATAAATGTTATTATTATTATAAATGTTATTATTATTATAAATGTTATTATTATTATTATTATTATTTTCTTCATTTTTATTGATTCTTTTATTTAAAACAGATAATTTTTCAAGTTCAGCTACCACTCTAAATTCAGAAGTTCCTTGTTTCAAAAGAATTAAATTGTCGCTTGGGTCAATAATAATTCCTAATTCTCTTTGTGTTTTAAAATTCAAACTAATATCATAAAATGGATTTTCTTTCTCAACTACTCTGAATATTACATTTTTTTGAACACCACCAATAGTTAAATTTAAAATTGTAAGTTTAGTTATTCCAGTAATACTTGAGTCATCAATACAATGATTAAGAATATATTTTTCCAGAAAACTACGATTTACCAAATTATTTTCACCGTATCCTTTTAAAATACACCTAGCTTCCTTATTATCAACAAGAGCTAATATTCCCATTGATTCACCATCTACAAACTCATCTAATTCATCCACGTCATCACTAACTCCAGTTTCAAATCTACCTTTTTGAATTAACAATTTTAACAATTGTAATTTTTCTGTTAGGTTATTTTGATTAATATCCATTTTATTTCTATATCTATTTTTAAAATGTACTACTATTAATTAATATTATTAAATATACTACTATTAAAATACACAATATTTTTATCTTATTATACTTATATATATTGTAATTTTATTCCTAAGTTTTAACACTTTTAAACTACACTATTTATATCTTCCTACTCTTATTTTATTTAAAAAAATATTCCTATTATATATTTTATCTAAATAACAATATTTTTACTATTTCACTCTCTAATTATTATTATTATCCTACTTAAACTACCTTACTTTTAACACTAACACTATATTAATAAATTATTTATATATATATTTATTAGATTTTCCAATATTTATTTATTTTAAAACAATTTAATTAAATTGTACTAAAATGAATGAAATAACATATATTGTATAACTTTCTCTTCACCAAAGATAATATAACTATAAATAACCAATAAAAAAAATTAAAAATTTATATCCTAAACAGTATATTTTAATTAATCCTAACTGAAGAGAATTTATGTAAATATATACGGATATATAATTAATTAACAAAATTACTAAACACCACTACTTATAAATTACTTTTTACACAGCACATCCCCGATATCTCCACCAATTTTTGATATACGGGACTTTTATGTGCAATAATTTATAAGCAGTGGGTTTTAAATAATGGTAGTTTAGTATATTTTATTAATAATATTATAATATTCGTACAATTAAAATAATAATTCTAATTCCTAAAAATTTACAAGAGAGTTCTTTATTTCTAATATAAATAATTTAATTTATAAGAAATAGGTAATATATTAAATACATATTCTAATATATAGAACTATATAAATTTTATATGAATTAAAGTATTATAATTATTATAATTATAATAATATATATTGAAATAAAATAAAATAAAATAATTATTATCAAAAAGATATAAATTTAATATTTAATAATTATTATTAAATATACAAATATGTTACTACACATATTTGTTTTATATCAACCTCATCCGATTATTTGGTGCCATGCCGAGGATTCGAACCCCGCCCTCTACAGTAACCTGTATCGTCCTAACCGACTGGACCAACATGGCAAAAAAAAAAAAAAATTCCTATAATCTAAAGAGCCAAAATCAATATATAAATTCAATTTACATGTCAACGTTTTGGGATAATTTGGTCTTAACGATTAGGTCAAGATGCCAAATTATAGTAATTTATTAATATATAACTTAAATTTACTCTTATTTAAAACATATTGTTATTAGTAAATTTTATGAATAAGTTTTTTATTTAAAATATAAATTTTATTTAATCTTAATAATATTTTATTACATTATTATTTTATATAATTATTACATTAATCAAAAGATTTAAACATGTATTTATATAAAATAATTAATTATTAAAATATTAATTATTAATATGAATATGTAATAATATTAATATAAGTTTGATATTGATAATATAAAGTAAAATAATAATATAAATATTTAATATAAATAAAATATAAGAATATAATATTTGCTAAATATTTTATAATTAAAATATAATATGTAGAAATTAATTTAATATGACAATCACGTGTTTACATTATTTAATATATATATTAATTTCAATATGTAAATAATATTTAGTCAATTAGTTGGCCTAGACTATTTCCTAAATATTTTAATAATAATTATTATATTATTAATTATTAATATTGAAATTCAAATAACTGAATTATTGAAATTGAAATTGAAATTCAGTTATTATCTTAACATTACAATTTTTATTATCAATTTGGATTATATTTCAATTATTTTTTCAATTATTAATATATTCGTGAAAATCAATGACATATTCTGCTTCTATATCTGTATTACTAATACTTATGCAGTAACTTTATTTTAAAATTAGAGTAAGTGAAAATATAAATAGTATGAAATAAAATATTACAAAAAAATAAATATCTCTTTTTATGCATTTAATTATAGCTTTTTATAATTATTAAATATATTATTACATTTCTATTGTTTATTTCAATTTACAAAACAGAACTTCATTATTATTTCCTGTTATACTTGAAGAAGGGTCAACACACCATAATAAACAAGTATTAATAAGAGAATGACGTTTGTTTATATTTGTCATATTTGAACCTAAAAAAGTGGAGCAAAATATAAAGCTTTACTAAAAATATATGATTAAATAATATATTTTTTAAAAAGTAAAAGAATTAACCTATTGATTAAGAAACTGGAAAATGAGTATAAAGATTTCTAAAGTTTAGACTCCATAAGGGTAATAATAGGTTTGAGTGAAGGATTGGCACTGAAAGAGATACCTAAATATATATCAATAGATTCTTTGGAAATGAAATACATCCCAAAAAAAAACGTTGGATCTTAAGGATAAAATAAATCTTGACCACTTTTGGATTTAACAGAATGGGGATGAGAGAGCGAATATACAGGTTTAGCTATCTTTTTAAGACCTTTCCATCCACGGCGATAATCCTTAGAAATAAAAAAAAATACTAACTTCAACAATATTTTCTTCATAACTGTTTGAAAGAATAGTACTTTTAATTTTCTTAATAGTCTTATATAATTTATAATATTGAGTAAATTGATACAAGTAAGCATCAATATTAAGGCAACAATAACTGAAATAATATATGATTGATAGTTCTTCATTATATTTACATGATGCATGAATATCAATACATAGACCTTTCGTACTAGGGAGTTTATTGTTAGCCCTTAAAAAAATGAATTGTAACCAGAAAATACTGGTGATGAAGAGTTTATCTTGAAAATAAATTTACTATTAGAGATTTCATGGAGTCAGGCACATAATGATTTAAATATTAATTTCATGTAAACAACACCATCCCTTTTTTCCAATTTCCGGCCATTAGTATTCTAACTTGCACAAAAATTGAAATACGAAAAATTAGCGTTGAGATGACATGTAAAAACAATTAAATATAAAATTGATTAGAATCATAAAAAAGTATGTTAAAAAAATATGAATTAAGCTTGGTATCATTAATTTAATCCGATTACCTATTTTTATTATTATCCCGAAATTGATTTATTTCAGTACGGGATTGCTGAAATAAATATCATGAACAACGAGCCTATCATTGTTCATGATAGGCTCTTTATATTCCAAAAGTACCAGATTTTAGAATATTTTGAAAAAACCTTAAAAAAAACATATTATAATTTAGTGAAAATCCTAATAGAACAAGGACGCCTTAAAGTTGCATGAATATAGCTTTAAATAAAGACATTTACTATATTACAAAAATTTTAGATAAATATACCGACATTTCTGAAGATAGCATCTTAACCCTTTCTAAGAAAAGTTTGAGAATGGTCAATAATCAACAAGAACTGACTGTATTTAGCACTAGTAAATTATGGATCAATGCTAAATCTTCTACTATGAATACAGTAAATGACAGTGGTGAAACCGAACGAACAAATACGTTTATTGAACATACAAACACAGAAACGGGTGAACTACAGTTAATATTCATAAATATCACCACTGGCATTCAACATGAAGTAACTCCCTCGGATGATCCTCAATGATTAAATGTAGAAATTTTAATCCTTTGGATGTTCATTTGGTAAGCCTTTTCGTAAAATACAAGGTCCTTGAAAATGATTACATAAAGTTATATAATTTATATGGTGATAATAGTCCTAATGTCAGCAAAAAACAAGTACGAGAAGCTAAAAAACATTATAAAATTGTCAAGGAACGTTTAAAAGGAACAAAAATAAAAAATATCATCAAAGCAAATTAAATCTCAAATTGTTCTAATAAATGCTAGCCAAATAACCCTTAAGAACGAAATGAATAATAATATACACGTGGCCGGTCATGCTGCTGTCAAAGCCCTTGAATAAAATGAGCAATTAAAAATAACTCATAAGAAAGAAAAAGAAGATCAAAAAAATAAAAGAATATGAAAAGGGTTAGGGTTAGAAAGTCTTAATAAACAAGATCAATCATTCAATATGATTCAGTCAGTTTTAGGTGTTGGACTACTTAATAAATTTAACCAGTATTAAAGACTTGAGTAATAAGTTCAGTGAATATTATTGTAAGTTAGAAGAAGCTAAACAAACAATGATCAAATTAACTATAGAGGATTTAGAAACTCAAAATAAAGCACTTACTGCTTTAAGTGAAAAATTTTGATCATGCTTTGAAAAATCATGATGAAAAATTTGAAAAATTCTTACAGAAATATTCAACTGTAAATAAAACTATTAGTGGCAACTTACGTAAAGCCCTTATCAAAGCTGGTAAGAATAGCAATTTACCTGAAAAACTTGTTATTACATCTTCTTTAGGAAAAGAATCTAAAGAAATTATAAAAAAAGTTATGAACCAAGTAACGGAAATTACTTCTCAATACGCAGCCAATCTTGCTATTACTCAATAAACAATGGAAAAACAAAAAGAAGTCAAAAGTTAAGTAGAAATGAAACAATTCAAGCAATAACAGCATGTTCAGGAGTGATCTTGTATTTTAAGGAATTTACCAAAAAAAAAAAAAAAAAAAGAAATATTTTATCCAAATAGACATGGTAATCAAATCATCGAATTAATACAAAATAGTATTAATGACATTATCACTAGAATCGAGAATACTATTCCACCCACTATTACTGTTATGCTTAATGAAAAGGATCATGAACGCTTTAATTATGCTATTTATCTAGATTTAATCGCTGGATATTCAAAAATAGCTATCCTATTTGAAATTTCTAATGTTAATGGGAATATTACAGATATTAATGTTAAGGATAAATTCAAGAAAAAAACTGAAGAATTATTACAATACATCTTCAGAAAATACAATATTTCTAATGATATCTCTTCAATGATAAGTGTGAAAACTACTGAAGTTCTTTAACTTCCGTTCAGAGATTTCCTATTGAATAATAAAGGAAAGAAACCAGAAAAAGAAATTCGCATTGAAATTGGTCCCTTATCAAATCTGAACATAAACCTATCCTTATAAATCGCAATAAAGAAAAATCAGCTGTTGATATTAGCATTGATACTTGTTCTAAACGTAATTTATGAACTCTTTTTAATACTTAAGCTAATGAGACTACATCTGCTAAAGATTTTCATGAGGGATTTATACCGAGAATACAAAGTAATTGATAAGAATATTGATGACTTAACCATAAATACTGTTGTGTAACTTTCTTCGGAAAATAAGCTCGTATTTTTCTAGGTTCCTTATGAACTTTCCTTTACGTAATCCACTTCTGATAAAGCCGATGACCCTGCCACTTTTCAGAGAATTTTCAATATAAATAAGCCTATGTTTTCTGTTAGAATCGAGGATGTTGAATACTTCAGGTACCAATTTTACGAATATCTTCATCACTTCGCTCATCCTCTTAATGAGGAATATCTTGCTACCCCATTCCATACAATGAATTCTCAACAATAGCAGGAAAAACAAGGGCTACAAAACGTACTCTAATCTCATTTCTCTGTAAACTTAATTCAAGAATAAGAAGATAATTAAGTATTCCAGAATACATACAGTACTGTATCATTCTCATTTCTTAGTTATCAAAAACCTACCCTTTGTAGTAGTAGACACATCCGAATATATGTTCAGTATTGGAAAAATGACTCAAAGAATAGATCATGTACCAATTTATGATATTGAAGAATTCTTCCCTATTGATTATAGAAAAGATCAAGGTATACCAGGTAATGTTTCAGTTGTTAATCAGACCATAGAAGAACAAATGCAATCCCAATTGGTCGCAGAAGAAGCGGATGAACATAGAATCCTGGATGAAGGAGTATCAATCTAAGATATGAATGACTCAATTGAGGCAGATTTTACTACTCCACATCTAAGAAGAAAATTAGGCGATCATAGTAACACTTCTTGTGAAGAAATTTTAGTGAGTTGAACCGCTCAACAATAAGTTATTACAAGAAGCAATGAAAATAATAATAATTCCACAAATTATAGTAATTTCTTTGATGTAAGTTTTCATAATATATTAGAAAAAATCGCAAAAAACAGTGAATCGGAATTGCTAAACTTTCACAGAGAGATTAAATAGAAATGAAATAACTTTAACTAATGAAAAAAAATTAGCAATAATTTAGATTTCTTTAATAAACTTTTACCAGAAGAATTAAAAGAATTCAAAGATGTTTTTGGAATTCCTAGAGGTTTACCACCTACTAGAGATAAATGGGACTTTAATATTAAATAAGTAAAGAAGGTTTAAAACTATTATCGATTTCTCGAAGAAAAATATTTGTCTTCCTTATATTTTAATTTAAACAATTTTTTTTTTTTTTATTTTTATTTTTATATTTATTTATTTATTTACTTATTTATAACATAAGAAATATAATCAATAAAAAATTTAACACATCAATTATTAAAATTTTCAATACTTTAATATATTATTTATTTTTATTTCTATTTTTTTTTTTTTTTTTATTTTATTTTTTTTTCTTTTTTTTTCTTTTCTTTTTTTATTTTTGTTTTTATTTATATGTATTTTTTTTTTTGTTCGTTTGTTTTTATTTTTGTTTCTCGTTAATTTTATTTAATGATAAAATAATTATTGTTATTTAAACAATAATTTTAAATATGAAAAACAATATATATACTAAAATATTTATAATAAAATAGAAAAAAATTTAATCAATTTTTCTTTATTATTTCATTAATTAATATTTAATATTAAATATAAAAATAAATTAACTTTCATAATATATTGTTTATATTATTATATATATTATATGATATATGTTTTCCTAAATATAATATATTAATATTATAATTTAATAAAAAAAAAATAAAAATGATATAATTTCATAAAACATTTAATATTGGAATGTTTTATATTTTTAATGGTTGAAGTTTTGAGCCATTACCATATTATGGGTAACCTGGATTATATGCTGGAGAAGGTTGAGTTGGTTCCTTATAATAATTATCAGAACTTCCATATGGAATTGGTGTTACTTCAGGAGACGTAATATGAATTTCACGTTTCTTTTGTTTTTTAGTACCACTTCTTGCACAACAACCTAAGCAGCAACATATACAAACGACAATTGCAATGATAACAATTATAATTACTGCAATTAAAATCCATTTAATAATATTACTCATTCCTTTACCAATTATATTTTATTATATTTACATTTATATTTATTTTATATATAAAAATTATTAGTTACTTCTCAATTTGATTAAATTTATAATTTTTAAAAATATGCCTACCTTTATTTTTTGTTGAGTAAGAAATCTTTTTTGAATACTTTACATTTGAATCAATTGTATTTATATCAACATTGCCATATTCAATAGCTAAACTGTTAACAACAGAAAATAAACTATATAATAAAGCGCATAAAAATAATTTGGTATCCATTTTATTCTTTATTATATTCAATATATTTAACACTTTTATTATATATTAACTACTATTTTATTTTTATTTTATTTTTCTTTATTTTGACTATATAATTATTTATTCGTATTTTTAATATTTATTTTTAAATATTATAAAAATTTTTAAATTGTAAAATTTTTCAAAGAACAAAATTTAAGAAATAACCTCCTATTTATATTCTGTTCAAAAATATATTATACTATAATTATAGTATAATATAAATTATAAATAATATACTATGAAATAACATATTTTAAATATATAATTATAGTATAATATACCATGATATAACATATTTCAAATATTTGAATTTGTAATATAAATATATATAGATAATCATCAATTATTAATTATAAAATTAACAAAACGAGAGTTAATAGGATGATAAAATAATGACAAAAAATATTAATAATGATTAATATATCAATATTATAGGTTAATATTATTAATTTAAAAAAAAAAAAAAAATTTGGCGAACATTTTTTATATATTTATTTATATTTATTTTATTTAATTTAATATATCTATTGAAATGAAAATAAGAAATATTAATTTATTACAAATTAATTCTTTAATACATAATAATAAATCTATAAAATATTTCCTTTTATATTAAATATAATTAAATTTAAAGTTTTAGTATTTTATAATTATTAAATCGAAACTGTGTAGTAATATCTACATAGTTTCGATAATAATATAAAAACAATTAAAATAATATAAAAATATAAAAACAATTTTTTATTTATTTATTATTTTTTTTTTTTTTTACAATAATTATTACAATCTTTAAACGTTATTTATTTATTAATTTATTAATTACATAAATATTTTTATTTTATAAAAAATACTCGATTAATACAAAAATAAATATTATTTGTTCAATTTGAAAATAAGAAGTAATACTCAAAATAAAGTGTATAAATAAATTCAGAAAAAAGTTCACCTCCAATATACATTATTGTATAAATTTTATTAATTTTAAAAAAAAAAAAAAAAAAAAAAATTGAACATTCTATTTATTAAGATATTTTTGGATAATTTTATTAATATTAAAAATAAAGTTTATTTTTGAATAATTTAATTAATTTTTTTATTAATTAATATTTAAAGAAATAAGATAACTTTGTGGCTTATTTATCTAAAAATTTATGCAATATTTTATGTTTTAATTAAATTAATAAATATAATTAATAAATAAAAATAATTCATTTAATCAAAAATAATTCCTTAATGAATAAATAAATAAAATAAAAATTTATAAAAAAATATATATTAATAGATTGAGAGTCTCATTGACTCAATGTTTTAAAAAAACTATAATTAAATACAATCAAATAGTATACTTTAATATTATTTATTATATTAGAATGTCAGAAAATATTACAGCCATGAGAGATTTGAAGATATGTTTATCTCAAATAATTATCAAATAATTATAGATTATGGTAGACAGAGATGGACCTTCTACTAACCATCAGAGAAGTTGATGGTTATTTCTATGAAGAAGAAATAAAATTCATGAAGAAATTAAAGATAGCCAAAAAAGAGTGTCTTTCCAGTTTTTATCCTGGTGGTTAGTACTCGGGACTAATATATATAAGATGCCATTAGAACAACCAATTACATACACAACAGATTGCTACCCTGAGGTAATAACAACAAAGTCTCCTCTGAAGAACTATACAAAATGAAGGTCGATGATAAAAAATTTAGAGTGTTTGATTGTCAAGTGTTCTTCCACGTCCCAAAACAATTTAGAAAGAAATTCAATGGAACCTCTCTTCCAGGTATATTTTTGGTTTGTAATGAAAATTATTCAATAGTACTAACGATATATTTAAACCATAATTTTACTTATCCTTAAAATATCTGAATATTTTTAATAAATTAAACCAGTTTTTGTACGTTAGGTCTTTTGCCTTTCATAAAGTCTTTTTACTTGGAATAATAAATCTGGTCGAGTACATAGGACAAGAAATAATAGACTGTCTACTGCTTGTTAGTACCTAGTTACATTGAATATTTTACCTTTTAAATATTCTTTTTCTTCAGGTATCATATCGTTGGCTATTTTATATTTGTATGCCTAATTCATGGTACTCAAAATCTCAACATTGTTTACCTATTTCTATAGCTAAAAATGATTATTAATGTATAAACAAATGTTTAATACAATTTTATGGTATATAAATATCTTTTTACGAATTAAATTTAAATTGAAGTTATTTAATAGTTAAAACGAAACAATAAATCCAAAATCCAGGCATATAGACATAAAGTATCACATATAAGGAAACTTTTAAAAGAAAAGAAAATAATATTAAATTATATAAAATCTGAAAATAATTTAGCCTAGAGTTTTATAAAATATTTCAATACAAATTTATTAAATAAATTCAGAGATTCTATTTTAGTAAAATTTTTAATAAAGTCAAACTTAAGGAGGAGTGCTAAAAATAAAGTTTAACTTATAATAATTTTTTTTTTTTTTTTTTTTTTTTTTTTTTTTTTTGTATTAATATTAAAAGAAAATACGTAAAATTTGTGGTTTATTTTACTAGTATTTTATGTAATGTTTTATGTTTTAATTAAAATATAATTTAAAGTGATATAAAGCAAATATGTGTAGTAACATGTTTGTATATTTAATAATAATTATTAAATATAAAATTTACATCTTTTTGATAATAATTATTTTATTTTATATTTAAAATAATTATAATACTTTAATTCATATAAAATTTATATAGTTCTATATATTAGAATATATAATTAATATATTACCTATTTCTTATAAATATATTAAATTATTTATATTAGAAATAGAGGACTCTTATGTAAAATTTTAGGAATTAATAAAATTTACTAAACTACCATTATTTTAAACCCATTGCTTATAAATTATTGCACATAAAAGTCCCGCATATCAAAAGATTACTCATGTGATCAAAAATAATTCTAATAAATAAATAATTTAAAATAAAAGATAATTATAAAAAAAAGTTTATTAAAAAAAATATTAATATTATGTAATAACACAACATAATATTTAATTTTATTAATATAGATATAATTTATAATCATAAATTATATAATAATTATTGTATTTTCAATTAGAATGTATAAATTTTATTTATTGTAAATTAATTTTCGATATTTATTAAAAAATATTTAAAAAATAATCTTTCTTTCAACCCTTGGAAAAGTTCAGAAAATAAAAATATATATATGATTTTCTAAAGAATATTTATAAATATTAAATTTATAATGTTCATATAAAATAATTTAATGTTTTTATTGTAAATTCATCCATAATCTTTTATTTTATTTTATTCAATACTATATATTTATATTTCAACTATTTATTTTATCTGTTAACTTATAAAAGTCTTTTTTTCCTATTAAAAAAATTTATTAATAATAAATTACTAATAAAAAGTATTTAATGGATTAACATAGTTACTCAAAAATAATTTTTGGAAAATTGAAGGTTTTTAATTATACTAATATATATATATATATTTAAAAAAAAAAAAAAAAAATAAAAATAATAATAAATTTAAAGAATTAGTATTCATAGATTTTCTAAATTGAATTATAAAGAAATCAGTATCAATAAATTTTTATATTTTTTTATCAACAAATACTATATTTTTTTTTATCTCTGTGAAGTTGCTTTTATGTGAAAAAAAAAAAAAAAAAAAAAAAAAAATTAAATCATTAAATAAAAATACAATTTTTTAATTCAAAAATAATTTTTATAAATTTTTAAAATAATAATTATAATATTTCAATTTATAATTATAAAAATTATCAAAATAAATGAATTAAATAAACTGATTAAATATATAATTAATAATTAGACAATTTAATATAAATAGCAAATTATAAAGTAAAATATTTTATTTTTTAAAGAGTTTTCCTATAAACTACTTTATAATTATATATATATCAGTATATATATAAAAAGAAAAAAAATTAAATAATAAAACTAATTCGTAATAAATTAAATAAATAATAATTTTTAAACATAACATATATAATTAAATATAATTATTTAAATATTTAATTAAAATATTTTATTATAAATGGAAGAAAATATAAATTATGAAATAAACGAAACTAATCAAGGAAAAGAACAAATTATTATTAACAAAAAATATAAATTTAAATTTTCATCTAAAAAAGAAAAAAAAAAAAAAAAAAAGATTATTGTAAGTACATAGATATACTGAATATAAAACTTTAAATAAATTCAAATTTTTCATTATTTTAAATGTAAGAAGGAAATTTTAAAATATGAAAGTTTACATAATTATCTTGAAAAAGAATTTGATGCTTTTATATCAATATTAAAACATAAAATTAAAGATGAAATTAGAAATAATTCAATTCCATTGGGTACAAACCCTAAATATATATTTAATGAAGTTTCACAAGAAATGAGATTTATATATCCTGAATATAAAATAATTAAATTCCAAAAAACAAGAAATATAAATAAACAACTATCTCCTGATGTAATAACGTTTAATGAAATTCCTGATAAATCAAAATATTATAAAACAGAAAGAAATGAGAATTTTATGATATTCAAAAATCTAAATTTACTAATCTTACAATTCTCGTTCCAAACAAAATTAGTTATGAATTATAATGAGGTTTATTTGCAGACAGTACTTTTTATATTGCAACTAAATTTAGTTATCAAGTGTTTATTTCTAGAACTTATATTAATTTAAATAGTTATTATACTACTTTTTTGATATTAAAAAATAAAGAACAAGCTACTTATGAGATATTATTTGAATAAATAAAAAAAAGTTAATAAAATAAAAAAAAAGTTAATAAGTATAGCAATAATACTATAATTACTCCAAAAAATTTCATTGTGATTTCGAAAAAGTCATATCTAATACAGCAGAAAAAATATTTCCTAAAATAAGTATTAAATAAAGTATTTGGCACAACAAAGGAGCATTAGAGTTCAAAAAAAAAAATAAATTATGTTATAATGAATTAAATTAAAATATTTAAAAAAAAACTATTTAATAAGTTATAAAAATTGGAATTATTATAACTTATAGAACACATAACAAATAATGAATCAGAATCTTTCAATAATTATTTAAAAAATTTATTTTCAAAAAACCTTCCTTTTATAAATTAATATATGTATTGCAACAAAAAGAAAAAAAGATCTTTATCTAATAGTGATTACAAAAGGAAAAGTGCAGGAATTTGGAAAAGAAAAGAAAAAAAAATTAAGAAAATCTGATGAAATCGGTATTCTAATTGAAAAATACAAAAGTATGGAATCCTAATTAATTGGTAATTGAAGACCAAGAAATGATATTATTGAATTATGGTTTGGGTGGGTTCTCTTTATTAAGTCTAAAGAGCAAGTGTTTGATACCTTTCTCTCTTGGTATAACAATATTAAAAATATATTTAACAAATCTATAAAATATTAACGTACGGATAATGGTACTGAATTTACCAATAGAAGGATTATTAACTTCTGTATTGAAAATGGTATTTCTCATAATTTTTCTCTTCCTTATGAACCACAGCAAAACGGTCGAATTGAATGTTTACACGGTTTGTTAATTCCAAATTCTAGAGTTATTATGGAAGATGCGCGATTATGTCACGTTTTCTGGGAAGATGCGATAAATACTGCAAATTATATTCACAATAGGATACCTCATAGAGGAATAGGTAATAAAGTTCCTTTTGAACTTTTATATAATAAAAAAGTTGACTACAACATATTTAAAGTCTTCGGTTGTCAGGTATTTTTCCTTGTTCCTAAACAGTTCAGGAAGAAATTACTAAATACCTCTCTTCCTGGAATCTTTATAGGTTATGATTCAAACCCCACTGCTTACCGTATATATGATATAACAAATAAAAGGTTGTTATTTCTCGTTCTATTGTTTTTTTTGAAGATACACCTGGTAATTGTTCTGCCCCTTCCTCCATTCCTGATACTATAAATTTAACTCCTTATTATGAAATCGGGAGAAGTAGTAATGAAGTATCTGTGGAATTCAATGACAATAATATGAACAATAATATGAACAATAATATGAACAATAATATGAACAATAATATGAACAATAATATGAACAATAATGTAAGTACAATTATTAAGGATAATTCAAATAACAATAGTATAAATATTTCAAATATGGACGACAACAACAATAAGGAATTTTTAAGCAATTACAATAATAAATTAAATCATTTGAATTATTCACCTTATTTAATAATATAACAAATATAATGTAATAACATAAATATATGAGCTAGCATATGTGTTAGTGGCGTATAATAAATCATATGATATTTATGTATAATGTATATAAATGTATATTATAAAATAACGTGTAATATAATAATTTCTATGTATGTTTCTTTAATAATAATAATAAAAGTTATATGACACGAATCACACTTTATCATTAAATATTTCTAAATAATTACTTTATTATTATTATTATATTTAAATTTTTAAAGAATATTTTAAGGAATATATTATTTACATAACTAATATAGAGATTTTATAAAACTCTTTAATATTAATTTTTATATTAGAAAAAAGATTAATTTTTTAAAGATTTTTTTTTTTTTTATATTTCTAATATTTATAAGCTTTTTTAATTTTTAAATGTTTTTTTTTTTTTTTTTTTTTATAACAAAATTAATTTTTAAAATTTGTTAATTTTATTATTATTTTATAATTTATAATATTATATTAAAACCCATAATATCACAATATTATTTTTAGCAATTGCTATGGAATTTTAAAAATTTATCATATTTAGAATAATGGTAAGAAAACTGAATAATTTTAGTTTAATACTAATCAACATTTAATTTCAATAATTTATATATATATATATATACGGTTCTTCTGAAGCCATTCAAATTAAAGCTTGTAAGATTTTTTTTTAAATCATTAGAAAAACCATCTTGTTACATAACTTCATCCACAACTAGTAATATTATATTAATATAATTAGTACTATTATACCAGCATCTTGTATTGTTAGGTAAATTAATTTATCTATATAAATCTTATAAATAAACTAGAATTCAAAATTAAAAATATTTAAATTTAACAATATATTAACTCTATAATAATTAAATGAATCTAATAATTGCTAGAATAAAATATTATTAATTATTAGTAATTTATTAATATGTTAATTGTGATTCATTGAAAATATTTATTTGTACTTCAATATGAAAATTATAATTATATACAAGAACATCAGTATGAGGTGTGAATATAAATGAATTCAGAGTAAAGTCTCAATTCTTATTTCAAAAACCCTCAAATGATTATTTCACCCAACCTTGATACTACGCTTTGAATTTAAGCATAGACCTTGATGATTGTAAAATTTCCAATCGCCAATGATTACACCCACTAGGGAGAAGTTAATGATTCCGTTCTGATGCTCGTGGTCATTAGAGATATATGTAGGAACGTTAGGAATGCATCTCCGGGCAGTGTGTAACGACGATTGAGAGCGGCGAAGCTGATACAGTATGCCAATAACTCATCACCTTACAGTTAATCAATAACTGTATGGCCATATTGGGAGATGTGTACCCAGTATGTGCAGTCTATGTTTTTTTTTTTTTTTTTTTTTTTTTTTTTTCTTATTTCAAAAATCATTATTACGCGAATTTCAATATTTATTTAATTGGGAATGTAAAAAGGAAGATGTTACATCTGAATTAAATAATTTTTTAGAAAATATAAAATCTCACTTTCTAGAATTATAATGATTCAATAGATGTTAATATTTCTGAATTTTTTTCAGTTTTTAAATTTCCAAAATAAAAAAAAATTTTTTTTATGACTATGAAGCTTTTTTAAATAAACTTAAATATATAATTACTACTCAAAATGACATTAATTTTTTTCATCAATCCGATTTATCCAATGGAGAAAGAATTAATATATTTAGCATTAATTTTTTTATATTACTACTTAAATACTCAAAATTACTTGTTTCTATGAATAATAATCTCATAAAGATTGTGTTAATTCTATTGAATTTACTTTAAAATGTGAAGAAGTAAAAAATGATAAACAAACAACAATAATATAAATCAATATATATTATATTTAAATCCTTGAAAATATGCTTTATAATTCAAAAATAAATACATATATATATTATTTAAATCAAAATTAAAATCAAAAATTAAAAATTAATAATTTTATATTTTATTTAATATTTTTTATGAATCAACACAAATTTTAAATAATAATATTTTAATGTGTTATATTAATAATTTAAATTAATTTTTAAACTTTTTTTATTATCCAAAAAAAAAAATTTTAAATTATATATATTTATTGTATATAAAATTTTATATATATATATTTTTTTTAAAAGAAATTGGAATTAAAAAAAAAAAAAATTATTGTCCTTTTTAAAAGAGATATACATATAAAAAAGAATTTATTTATTTAAAAATAACTATATTATATAATATATGTTAATATATTAATAAACAATATACTATATCAATATATTGTTAATTAATATCAATATTTTGAAATATATATACTAAATTAAAAAATAATAAAATACAAAATTTAAAATTTATATTTTTGAAAACTCTTCAGAAAAAAAAAAAATTTTTTTTATTCGTCTCTCCAGAGAATAATTTTTTTTTTCTTTAAAAGAATAATTTTTTTTTTTTAATTTTGGAATTTAAATTTTTTTTTTTTTTTTATAAATTATAAGTTATGATTTAGAGAAGAATATGAATAGGTAAATAAGACTGCATAATCTTTAATTAATGTTAAATAATTTAATATATATATTAGCTAAACTCTATAAATAATTATCATTTAAAAATAAATTAAAAATTAAAAATTAATTATTAAATTTTAAAATTTTAATAAATTACATTTATTTTCTTTATTTTTTTATTACACTTATTTATACAATTTAACAGATTTAATTAATATTATAATGCATACTAATATAAATTTTTGATTGTTTATTTATTTTAAAATAATCAAGTTTTTATTCAAAGCAATATTTTTAAATAAATATTTATAATAATTAATTAAGATTTAATGAAAAATTATCTTTTATATAAAAATCATTGTTGAAAAGTAAATCTAAATAATATTAAATACAACAATTAATACAACATTAAGTATAAAAGAGCAATTATTAGAAAAAAAAATAATCAGATTTTTTTTTTTTTTTTTAATTAATAAAATTTCTATATTAAAATATAAAATATTATTTCATTGATACCATTTAAGTTCATAAAAATATATTTAAAATATAATTTCAAAATAAAAAAAAAATACATTATAATTTTATATTTAAATAGTCTGTTTAAATTTAATTAAATATAATTCCTATTATTTTTTTAAAAAATTATATTTATACCATGATAACATCAAATAAAGATTTAAATTCTCATAATTATTCAAATTCTAATTATAATGAAAACCATAAGGAAAATAATAAAGTAATCAAAAATCTTATCAATAACGAAATCTCACATGAAAGAATAGATTGCTTAAATGAAAATAAAAATTTAAGTAATAAAAAAGATTATAATTATATAAAATCACCAAATAACCAAACATGTTCATATAATTTTAATTTTGATAAAATTAATAATGAAAAAAGAGAGAGTATTTGCGATTATACAAATGATATTGGAAATAGAGAAGAAAATTATCCAAATTCAAAAAATATTTATTATAATAAACAAGATAAATTACCGTCATCAGGTCAATTAAATCATTCATTAAATGAAAAAATAAATTTTCAAAATTATAATAAATCAATTGTAGAAATTTCAACACTTAAATCTATATCCTCAAATGATTATACAAATTTTGAAATACGAAAAGAAATGAAAATTGATAAAAATAATGTTAGTAAAGATAAAAATAATCATAATAATACTAAAATTAATGCCAATAATAAAAATGATTTAAATGATAAAAATAGTATAAAAACAAATAATGATTACAGCATTAATAATAATAATGGTAACAATAAAATTTTTCAAGAAACCAATATGAAAATAGATATTTCAGAAAAACATGATATTGAAAAATTAATAACAAATACTCAAAGTATTCAAGATGATGATTTAAAAACAAATGATTATATATTTTATACATCAACCCCCCTAAGTTCGATTAATTCTAATAACAATAAAGAAAAAGTGGATGGGATTCAAAATTATAATAATAGTGATGATAGTGATAGTTATGTAAAAGAAATAGATAAATTAAATGAAGGAACTGATTCTTATGTAAATATTCTTGAAGAACAATTAGAACAAGCAGTCGAAAAAATAGATAAAATGAAAAAAGAAGTTTTAAATAAAAAAGAATTGGAAGATCAAATAAAATATGAAGTTTCTTTAAAGGAAAAGGGATTTAAAGATTATGAAAAAAAAATTGTGAAATTGAATCAAAAATGTGATCATTTAATAGATAGAGATAAAATAAAATCTAAAGAAATTGAAATGTCAAATAACGCACTTAAAGATGTAAAAAAGAAATATGAGCAAGAAATCAAGAAAAAAGAGAATTATAAACGTCAAATCAATAAAGTTTACAGTGATAATGTTAAAATGAAAAAGGATAATGAAGCATATAAATATAAAGTAGAACAATTATCTAATGAGCTTAAAAATATGGCAAATAGAATAAAAACATTAGAAAGTAATGAATATTCTTATAAATCTCGAGTTAAAAATGAAAATGGTGATGATGAAACAATAAAAACTTTAAAAGAAGAATATGAAAAAAAATTAAATGAAAAAAATAAAATTATAAATGAAAAAGAACAAGAAAATATTCAATTAAAGAAAGATGATGAGGCTTTTAAATCTAATATATGTAAACAACTTGATTCATTATTTGTTGATTGTAAAAATAGGCAAGTAAATAATCAAATAATTATAGAAGAAAAAAATAAAGAAATATCAGATATAATTAACAAAAATAAAGCATTAATTGAGGAAAATAAAGTAAAAGAAAAGGAAATAAGCCGATTAAATGATACAATCAATAAACAAGTTTATGACTTTAAAACTTTACAATCAACATTAGAAAAAAAGGAAACAGAATATAAATTAAAAGAAAAGGAAATTGAGAAACTTAATCAAAAATGGGAAGAAATTAAAAAAAATCAAGAACAATCAAATGCTGAAAATTACATTAATGAAAGTAAAAAGAACCTAAAACTTTTAGAGAAATATAAAATTAAATTAGACAAATCGAATGATCAATTAAATAAAACTTTGAAAGAGTTAGATGAATTAAAGAAAAATTTTGAAAATAAAAATGCTGAGCTTACCGATCTTGCTAATAAAAATAAATATTTTAATAAAATTACAGAAGATTATAACGATTTGAAATTAAAAAATAAAGAATTACATAAATCATTAGAAGATTTAAATAAATACAAAGAAGAAGGAAAGCAAAAAGAACGTGAAATAATAAAATTAAATCAGGAAATTGGAAATTTGAATAATATCATCGATAATAATAAAGAAAAAGATATTGAAATTGAAAGATTAAACAAAGTGTTAGATGAGGAAAGGAAAAGAGAAAATGAAATATATGAACAAAAAGAAAGAAAAATCAAGGATTTATCTCAAAGAATTGTCCAATTAAATCAATTTGAAATGAAGTTACAAGAAAAATCAAATGAAGTTGAAAAATTATCATTAAAAATTAAAACATTAGAAAATGAAAAAACTGTATTTCAAACAGTAGAAAAAAATTTAAATGAAGAATTATTATTATTAGAAAATGAAAATAAAATAAAGAATGAAGAAATTAAAAAATATGATGAAGATATTTCAATATTGCGTAAGACTGAAGATGAATTTAAACAAAAAGAAAAACAATTTATTAGTCATATCCAAGAATTGAAAGGTAATGAAATTAAATATAAACAAGAATTTATGAAAAAAGAAGATTATTGGGAATCAAGGATTAACGAATTAAATAATAATGTACAAGAAGTTGAAATATCAAAAAATAAGGAAATAAAGAGTAAAATAGATGAAATTGAAAAACTTACAAAAGATTTAGAATCAAATAAAAATGAAATAAAAAAAATAAAAGATAAATATAAAGATGATATTAATAAAATGAAAAAATATTTAGAAGATAAAAATAGTGAATTAAACGATTTAAATATAGACTATCAGAAAAAGAAAAAGGAATTGGATGATTTAAGAGATAAAACAGATAAAAATAACGAAGAAATAATGACATTAAGACAAACTAATGAGGATAATATTGAAAAATTAAAAAATTTAAATATTACTAATAACAAGGAAATAGAGAATTGGAAACAAAGACATACAAAAATTACAGAAGAATTAGAAAAAATTAAAAATAATTTTGAACTAAAAAGAAATGAACTAGAAAATGCCAATAAAAATATTACCGAGAAAGAAAAGAAATTACAATTAATTAATGAAGCTTATCAAAAATCAAAAGAAGATATTGTAAGGTGTACTATACAAATAGATCAATTAAAACAAAAATATTTATCTGCTGATAAAGAATTAGAGCTTATGAAGCAAAAATATTATTTAAAGGAAAAAGAAATTGAAGGTGTAAAAAATAAACTTATTGAAAAAGAAAATGATATTAAAGATTTAAATGGTAAATTATTAATAACTGAAAATGAAATAAATAATTTGAGTAGAAATAATAGCAAGTTAGAATTAGTAAATGCGGATCTTTTATCTAAAGAAGATAATTATAATAGTCAAATTAGTATACTAAAAGATCGTTATGAAAAATTAGAACAAATACGAAATAGTATGAATGATGATAATAATAATTTAAGAGAAAAAATTAAAGAATTAAATGAAATTAACTTAAAGCAAGAAATTCTTATTAAAGAAGAATCATTCTATAAAAAAGAAATAGAAAAATTAAACGAAGAAAATGAGAAATTAAAAAATAATATTCATGAATATGAAGTTGCAAGTGTTTCATGTCTTCAGCAGCTTCATACTATAACATCAGATTTAAATTTAGCAAAAAAAGAAATAGAAAAATTAAAAGAAAAATTAGAATCATCTGAAGAAGAAAAAAAAAGATATGAAGAATATAAAGAAAAATATGAAGAATATAAAGAAAAATATGAAGCATCCGAAGAAGAAAAAAGGGAAATTGAGACAAATTTTGAAGATAGTAAAAATGAAATAAAGAAATTAACAGAGCGGTTATCGGCTATACAAATGGAAAAGAAAGAATTAGAAGAAAAATTAAAGAATGATAAATTCTTAAATGCAAAAGAAAATTTAGTGATAATTAACGGTAAAATATACTTATAAATAAATGCTTTAAATTTATCTTATATTTATTTATTTATAAATTATTGTTGTTATTATATAATATATTTTTAATAATAATTAATTATTTCAATTAATTATATATATATATATATGATAATAAAATTAACAGATAATAATAAAAATGGAAACTTAGATAATTTGGGTATTATTACTAATGAAAACTTCAATTTAATATATGAAAAAAATAAAACAAAAGAATTTAAACAAATAGAAACTAATAGTGAACAATTAAATGAAATAATTGAACATCTAAAAATTCAACTTTCTGTAAAAGATAATGAAATATTAATGGAAAAAATAAAACAAGACAAATATAAAAATGAGTTAGATACATTGAAAAGTAATTACATGAAAGAAATTAATAGACAACAATTGGAAGTTAAAATTAAAGATATAGAATTGAAAGATTTTGAATCAAAGTATAATAATTTAAAGCGAAAAATCGGTGAAGATAGTAATAATAATAATAATTTAAAAGATAATATAGATATTAACGAAGAAATTATGGCTATTAAAAAAGAACTTGAAAGTAAATCAAAAATAGAATTAGAAAATGAAAAGAATCTGTTCAAGAAAAGATTGGAGAGAGAATTAAATAGAAAGGAGGAAGCTTTGAACAATAGAATTAAAGTTGTTGAAATAAAAGCAGATGAAGAAGTTGAAATTTATAAGAAAAAGCTATTAGAAAAAACAAAAAATGAAATTGAAGAATTTCGAAAGAATTATAATATTATTCAACTCAATGAAATTCGTCAAAAAGAAAAAGAATTAGATAAGAAAATAAAAGAGGCTATTATTATTAAAAAGCGTGAATTAGTTCATCAAGAAAATAAGGTATTTACAGCAAGAAAGCATGAAATAGAAAATGCATTCTATAAACTAATAAAAGAAAAGCAACATGAACTTGAAGAAAAATATCTAAAGCGTATTATGAATCTCAAATATATCATTGATAACACACCTCAACTTAATAATGATGAAGAAAATAAATCTTTAGCCAAAATTATTAATGACTTAAAAGATGAAATTCTTTCATTAAATGAAAGTTTATCATTAGAAAAGCAAATCAATAAAAATAATTTAAAAAAAATTAAATCTTTGGAAGAAAATCATAAAAATGAAATTGAAAATTTACTTAAAAGTCATTTTAGTAATATTGATAATAATACTATTTTTAATAATAAAACCTTATCTCTTTTTGATAAAGATTACTTAGAAAAAATTTATAATGATATTACAAGTAAAATGAATGAAGATATTTATCTTCAAGAAAATAAAGATGATAAAGAAATAATCGTTGATTCTTTAAATAAAAATTCTTACATGAAAAAGAGATTAAATGAAATATTTGCAGCATTTCAAATCTATACCTGGAAATTACATGATACAATTGAAGAATACGAAAATCAAATAAAAAATATTAATTGGAGTCAAAAATTAAATGAATCAACTACATCTACTACTCAAAATGGTGAATTAATTAAACTTGAAAATAAATTTAAACTTCTATTAAAAGAAAAAGAAGCCGAATATTTAAGAATATTGACTGAGTTAGAATTAGATAATTATATGAAGGAAACAAATTTAATAGAGCAATCACTTTTGAATAATAAAAACTTCAATAATCTTCATTACGAAGAACAACTTAAAGCTCTAGAAACAAAATATCAAAGTTCAATAAAGATGATAGATAATGAAAAGAAATCCTCTTCTGTTTTAACCAATGAAAATAAGAAACTTCGTCAAATAGTAGAAAGAGATCGTCGAACAATTGAATATGATAATAAATTATTAAAAAAATATAAAAGGCAAATTGATTTCTTAGAAAAAACCTTAAATATAGAAACTCAAGGGCGTGACAAAGTTCTTCAAGGTTATATCCAACAAATTCATCAAGGTAAAGGAAAACGTGGCAAAACTAAAACAGCTGAATTTGTTAATATTGATGGTGTTATTAATGCTTGTAAAAGAGGAGATGATGATCAAAGAACTGATGATGATAATCGTCAAAAGGATGGACATTCTGAATTGACAACAGAAGATTTTATTAATTCCTTAAATACTGATCGTTATAATACACGAGAAAATGATAACAAAGATGAACATAGTGAAGAAACTGAAAATGAAGATAAAGAAACAAATACTATAGATTTAGATTCATATGATACTACATATGATACCACTGCTCGAACAACAGAAATGTCAACAGAACTTAATACTGAAGAAATTAAAAAAGAAGAAGAAGAAGAAGATGATGATGATGATGAAAATGATAATAATAGTGATAATGACTATGTCAGTGAACATCCTGATCAAGATAATAAAAGAAATAATATTGGTAGTGATAATGATAGTGATAATGATAGTGATAGTGATAGTGATAACGATAATTATGAAGTAGATGATGATGAAAGTAATTCGATGTCCTTAGATAATCAAAATAAGAAAAGTAGAAGAGAAAAAATGAGATATTCTAAAATGGGCAAAAGTTTAAGATATAGTAATAAAATAAATAAAGATAATATAGAGCATAAAAAGTTAAGATCAATTAAAATAGATAGAAGAGGAAATAATTCACATAGAAAAGAAGAAACAATTAATAAGGAAAATATCCTTCCAAAGAACTATAATAATGAAAAATACGATTTAAGAAATAAAAAAGATAAGAATAAATCAATAGAAGTTTTTGATAATGATTATTTGGAATCTTCCTCCGAAGAAGAAGTCTCTGAAAGTATTAAAGAAGAAATTAGAACATTATTAGAAGATATACCCGAATTAAATAATAAATATTATATTTTAAATAAAATAGGAGAAGGTAATGAATATTAATATATATATAAATAGTTTTAATATATGTTATCTATATATAATTAAATAATAGTATTTAATGTATTTAATAATAATATTGTATATATATGTTGTAATTATTATTATTATTATTATTATTATTATTATTATTATTATTATTATTATTATTATTATTTGATTTGATTTGATTTGATTTGATTTAATTTTTGATTCTGGATTTTTTAATTTTCAATATTAATTGTTTTAAATTTTTATATATATAAAATTTCATTGTTTATATTAATTCAATTAAATTATATTTTGCTTATTTTAAAATAAAATATATAGGTACATTTAGTTCTGTATACAAAGCTTTACGTATTGATGAGGAAAAAAAGAGAAAAGAACGTATAAGAAAAAAAAGAGAAAATAAATACTATGCCAAAAAAATAAAAGATAAGAAGTATTATGCTCTAAAAAGAATTTATGCCACTAGTAGTCCTCAACGTATAGAAAATGAGATAAGTATTCTCCATGATTTAAGGTAAATAAAAAAATAATAACATTAAATAATAAAATTTCATATTAAATGAAAATTTTTATATATATTTATTAATTATTTAAAATATTATTATAGAAAAAAGAGTAATATTGTATCAATCTACAGTTGTGTTCGTTACGAAGATCAAGTTATTTTAGTATTACCTTATGTTCAACACAATGATTTTAGAGTATGCTAAAATATAAATAACTAATTAAATTATAATAGTAATAATAATAATAATAGTAAAAATAAAATAATATGAACATATATATTATTTATTCATTCATTAATTTTAAAAATATATATTAATTATTTAAATAAATAAATAAAGAATTACTTAAATACTATGACAATGGATGATATTCGTTATTATATGATTTCAATTTTAACGGCATTAAAGCATTGTCATGAATTATATATTATGCATAGAGATATTAAACCAAGTAATTTTTTATATGATGTAAAAAATAAAACTGGTGTATTAGTCGATTTTGGATTAGCACAACGTATGGATGAAGCTGATATAGCTGCTTCTAAGGCTGCCAAGAAAACATTACCGATTAATACTCATAACAAACGTCCATTAGGGGAAATGAGTGGTAATACAAATTCTGAATTTCATAATAAAAAATTGAAAACTGGTAAAAAAACATCAAAATCACTTAAAACAAAATTACCTGTAAATAGTAATAGTAATAATAACACAGTAGAAGCTATTGATGAAGAAGATTCAGAAAATAATGAAAACAGATATGTACCAGATATTAATAATGAAATTCCTATTGATATACCCACTTTTAATAATGGAAAAATTCATCCACTTAGTGTTATGGCAACAGTACCAAAATATGGTAAACCAGGTTATATTAAAAATGATGTGAGGTAATTAAATGAGAATATTAATAACATTTATAATATTAACTATAATAATAATAATAATTATGGTTTTTATTAATGTAGTATATATATGAATAAAATTATAAAGTATTATAATATAATATAATTAACTTTAAATTATAATTATTTAATTATATATGACTAATAGACCAGCTATTAGAGCTAATAGAGCTGGTACAAGGGGTTTTAGAGCTCCGGAAGTATTGTTTAAATGTGTTCATCAAACTGTTGGTAAGTGGAAATTATACATATATATATATTTATAAAAATGACTTTTAAAATATAATTCTTTTAGTATTTAACTATAATAATTTTATTATTGGTATTAGTATAAAAAAAAAAAAAATAAAAATAAAAATAATAATAAATAAAAAATAAATAAATAAATATAAATATATATTAATATATGGTATTAATTTTTATTTTAACTTTTAATATAACAATAGCTATTGATATATGGTCTGTTGGTGTTATTTTACTTTCCATGTTTACCCAACGTTTTCCATTCTTTAATTCAAATGATGATTATGAAGCTCTTCTCGAATTGGGTTGTATTTTTGGTAAACAAAGAATGAAATATGTTGCTTATGTTTTAGGTAAAGAGTCAATTATACAATAAATTTTTATTTAAAAAAGGAAAAAAAAAAAAAAAAAAAATATATATATATATATATATATATATATATTTAAATATAAATATATTAATAATAATTAAATAATTAAAATGGTAAATATTTTAATGATTTAATTTTAATTTATTTAATAGAACGTACATATGAAACCAATATTCCTTCAGTTGATCGTCATATTTCATTCCAGAAATTATGTCAAAGTTTAAATCCTAAAAAATATATACCAAAAGAAGGAATAGATTTCTTAACATGTCTTTTAACATTAGATCCAAAAACTAGAATTACAGCAAAAGATGCTCTTGAACATCCGTTTTTAAAAAATTTTGATGAAAAAAAAGACCTTCAATCAATTACTGATGATAAAATTAATGAATAATTTATAAAACTAATAACTAAATAATAATAATATTATTATTAATATTGATATAACATTAACTAATATATACGTATATATATTATTATTTATTTATTACAAATATATATATATATTTTTTACTTAATTCTAAAAATTATTAATAATCATATTTAATATATTAATAATAAAAAAAATAATGTTTAATTTGTATTTTATATAATTTATTGTGTTTTACACTTTTAATTATATATTATATAGATTAATGTATTCATTTAAAAAAAAAAAAAAAAAAAAAAAAAAAAAAAAAAAAAATTAATAATTATATAATTTTATAATTTAATATCATAAATTATTTATTATTTTTTCTTTATATATTAAATTTAATTATATTTATAAGTATATTTTTTGTTTTTATATTTAATTAAATGTTTTGCTATTAGTTTAATTAAAATTAATTATTAAATAATTTAAAAATAGTTACTATTTAATTACATAATTAATGATAATATTCTATAATTACAGATAATATAGTACAATAATGATGAATTTATTATTATTTATATTTTGTATATACATATGTAATAAAATTAATAATTAAAATAATAATAATAATAAATATTAAAATCTAAAATTATTATATCATTATCACTAATAAAAATTTTTTTAAAACGAATTATTTGATGATTATATTATTTTAATTTTTACCACTTCATTGTTTTACATTTAATATTATTGTAGTATCCTAAATTTAGCATTGGCTTCCGATGGGTACTTCATGCCAGATGTAGATATATATTCGATGCTCCTGTTGCCAAAGCCGCCAAAATGATTGAAGACGACTGTCCAGAAAGGTGGCTTTGTTGTTATAGAAAATATAGTAATCCCCGATTTAAACATTGGTCATCTAAATGCTATCTTTTCCGTGAATTTCGAATGAAATATTTTAAGGATATTGAAATTCTTTATGAAAAATTTTTTAAAATTTCTAAATATTGTCTAATATCAAATAGTAATGTAAACACTGTTATCACAGATATGAATAATATAGAATCAAGTACAGATTCTGTTAGTTGTAGCGAAGTATATAATGTTAATAATAATAACAATAGAAATAATATTGTTAATAGTAGAATTAGTGGTAGTGAAAATAGGAATATTAGTATTAATGATAGTGAAAATAATAGTATTGTTACTAATAATAATATATATGTGACTTTTTTTTTTTTTTTTTTTTTTTTTTTAACAGTAGTAAAAGATTGATTCATCGTTATTTATTAAATAGTTAATAAAGTACATTTAATAAAAAGAAAAAAAAGATAAAATAATAAACAACAAAAAAAAAAAAAAAAAAAAAAAAAAAAAAAACACAAAATAAAAATAATGGTATAATGTATTCTAGTTTTATTTAATTTAATAAGACTTCACAAGGACATTATCATACTGTAGTATAATAATTATTTTTGACATCAAAATATTAATTATAATTTAAGAAATTACGATTTTCATTGGTTGCACTAGCCCTACTGGTCTGTCTTACTGTTTCTTCAGCATTGACGCTCATGGTAGTAGTACGATTCGATTTGAACCTATTGAACAAAGACCATTGCTGGTCAATAGCATTAGGTATGATCGATTGAAAAAGAGCCATAGTATCCACCAAGAATGGTGTATCAGAATAAGCACCTGATTTCATCTGGCACTTAAATAGATTCTTCCACTCCCTTGTACTGTTATTAATACTTCTTCCCCCTAGAAGGAGGTTAAACACTTCTTTACACACACTAGAATCAACAAACACATTATTTTCAATACTATTACTAATATTACTAATAATACTATTACTAATATTATTATAACTATTATTACTATTACTATTATTATTATTACTAGTAGTAATATTACTATTATTAATACTACTATTATTACTATTACTATTATTACTATTACTATTATTACTGTTACTATTATCATTATTACTATTAACGTTATAATTTGTTAGGTTGCCACGGTTAAAAGAGTTATATAAGAATAAAATTTTATCATTGACTTTACTACTAATATGAATGAAAAATGGACAAACAATAAACCAATGCTTTATTCATTGTTTATTACTTTTACGGAAGAGACAAAAATTAGGTCACATTTGATCTATTATTTTTGCAGCTTTAGCAATTCTAGCATCTAATCTAAATCCACTTCGTGCTCTCAATAGCCAATAGAAACCATATGAAAGATCAGGATATTCATAACAAAGTTTTATAAAATCTGATGTTTCTTTGAATTTGTTTTTGATCATAAAATTTAGCTTTAATGGAATTGATTTTCATATCTCTTTTCCAATAAAAATCCTTGATTTCTTCATCGTTACTACATCTTTTCTCTAGTTTACATTTAAGAGTTCTACTTTCTTTCGTCCATTTATATTTTCTAGATTTTGGAATATTATTAACTAAATAAGAAATAATACAATTTGAATTTTTCCATTTTTCAAATCATTTGACTTGAGACAGAACACACTTAGCTGACAAGTTAGGATTATTTAAATTTTTTGAAATAGAATATATAGTGATATATATATATGACTTGGTACCGATTATATAACTTCCTTCTTGATGGAAGAGATGAAGAAATTATTGATTTAATTGACTATCTGAAAGAAATTATGGTCTTATCCTTCAGAAGCATTGGCCCTGCTAGCCTGTCTTACTGCATTTTCAGTGTTTACGCTTCCGGTTATTTTGCGCATATATTTTTGGAATATCAATCCTTCATGAATTCTCAAACACTAATCCTAGGCATAATTTTTGTAAAGAGAGTCGCAGATCACCCCAAGAATGGCGTTTTTGAATAATCATCAGAAGATTTAGTTTATAAACAAAATATCCCATTCTTTCTTATAATTTAAATCAATAATGTCTGGATCTCTTCCACCAAGAAGGAAGTTAAATAATCGGTATTACGTCACATATATTTTTACACACTCATTATTCAGAAAATTACTTAAATTAACACCTTACTTGAGCAATCGTACATTTCATCGAAAGAGGAGGAATGTTAGGTTCTTTTGAAACACAATATAAGGATGTGAAGCTATTCCCATTAGAAAATTCTTCAATCCAGTATAATCCTGAATTAACTAGTGTCTGTGTACTTCCCGTTCTTTTTTTATTTAATCCAAGTAAAGGTGAATAATACGAAACTTGTCCTATTTCTATAGCTGAAAATAACCATTGGTTTATAAGGGATAGGAATATGAGGATTCTTAAGAAAACCTTTTATGGAATAAAGTGCTTTTCTAACTTTATTGTTCATTTTCTGTATGATTGGTTTCCATTCTAAATCATTTGAAAACAGTTCCCTTAAGTAGGTATAGTAATTTGTTTTAGGTAATTCTTGACCTAAAAGATAAAAGGTAGGGTTACTATTATTAAGAAATCGTGAAACTTTTTCTCGTACTACTAAACTGGCACATTAATTGATACCAAATTGCATTTCATCATTTATAGCCCACTTACTGACTAATTAAGTTAAGATCTTGTTGGAGCAATATCATCTGCAAAGAGACCTCCACAGCAGCATTTATCACCAATAGAGATTCCATATTTATTACAATTATTGAAGACGTCATTAATGAACAAGTTAAATAAAATTGGTAAGAGGGGACAACCTTTACAAACACCTTTCTTAATATTAAATGATTCTGATACTTGTCCATCAGCCCTTACACAAGCTCTGGAAGATAAGTATAAGTTTTCAATAAATTTATAGCACTTGTTATATTGAACTAAAATTTCTATAGATTGAGAAAGTGTATGAATCAAACTCAGGGAATTTGGTTTGACAGTTATAGAGTGTTACCACCAGACCATGACAACTCTTTTACTAACTTTGATACAATAAATTATTAAAAACCCATTATTTCATAAACAAATTTTAAATTTTAAATAATTTTATAATAAAAATAATTATAAGCTAAACTTCTAAATAATTATAATATTTTGTCAATATTTTAATAATATTTTATAACTTTTATTAATACTTTTATCAATAATTTATACTAAGTATTATTAATATTATATAATAAATTATAAATATTACAAATATTCAGATTATATTAATATCTTACAAATATTTTGTATAATAAATTCTAATAATAAAGCTTGTAATAATTGCTTTTATAATAAATCTTTTATTAATATTAGTTTATAACAAATACTCTCATAAAAATCCTTTAATATATTTTATAATAAATATTCTTGCAATAAATCATTTATTAATACGTTTTATATTTTTATAATAAATCTTTATTAATAAATTTTATAATGTATATTCAACTTTTATAATAATCTATTTTACATTTTTTATTAATATTTTATAATTAATACTTTAATATTTCATAACAAATACTTAATTAAAAAATTTTTAATAAATATTTATTTATATCCTTTATTAATTGTTAACGTATGTTAATTTTATTAATATAAAGTTATAGTCTAGCTTAAGTTTAATAAAATATTAAATTAAATTATATTAAATATATTGTAATTACAAATTAAAATATAAATTAGTATGTATCTAGAACAAGCCACAATTAAATATAAAAACATGTAATTTTATCTGTACTTTAAATCTTTGTTAACCATTTATATAACACTTGCGTTATATATCTAATTATTAATAAATAAATATTAAACAATAAAAGGTTAAGAGTCTCAGTACTCTATAATAAATTACAAAGCTTTAAATTTAAAAATCGATTTTAACAAAGTATTAAGATGGCCTATCAATTTAACTTAGCTAAGGACCAACGTCTTCGTGGTGTATCCAATTTTGCCACATGGAATTTCCTTATCATGACTGCAGCTAGGAGATATGGAATGGAAGAATTCATTGAAGAAGATGTTATCTCTCACCTGAAGGATAATAACTATATGCTTAATCCTAATGAAGAATCTAAGACGGTAAAAGCTATCCTGAAGATTATTGAGGAATTACAATTAAATCATGGAGAAAATGTAAACTACAATGAAGTGTTTACTCAAAACCGAAATAGAATCATTGCTAAAGCAGAAGAGAAAGACTCTCAGTTAATGCTTATGGTGATTCAAAACGTTGAAGAAAAAATATTAATGGAAGTTAGAAGAATGAAGAAAACATTCACAATTATGGAAAAACTAACTTCAAAATACGGTGATAAGAATAATGACATTGAATACTGGCTCAAGAAATTGCGAAAACTTAAGGCAAATGACCGCAGCCAAATAATGAAGATGACTGATAGCGTAAATGAAATATTCGGTGAAATGGAAGATGCCGGAGTAAATTTGACTGAAAGGGAAAAATTAAAGTACATGTTCAATATTTTACCAAATGACTTTAAAATCATTATAGATGTAACTTTAGAAACTAACGCCAGACAATTATATGAAAGTATAAAAGATAGAATTTCAGCTAGATCATATCTAGAAAATTGGGAAAATACAATGGATGAACATGATGAACATGATGATCCAATGGATATAGATCTAATTGAAAAACGTTATAAAAATAAAAACTATCATAAAGGAAAAGGTTTTGTTAAGAAAATAAACAGAAACAATAACAAAACTAACAAAAATTTATATTGTCATATTTGTGAGATAAGAGGACATCTCACAAAAGATTGTAAATACAATATGAAAGCAAGAGAAAACAAAAAGGAAGGGAGGCAACAATCACTCTACCAGAAAAACCATAAAAATGAAGAAAAAGAATTAAAATCATTTGGTTTAGTGGAAAAAATAACTTCTAAATATGAAGAAAGTGACAGCGAAAGAGATGATAATTTTGAAGACATCAGACCATTATGTGAACCACATATTAATGATGCTTTGCTAATTGAATCAATAAATGAACCATATAATATAGATAATGATGAAAAATCTGTAAACATAATTGAAAGAAATATAGAAAGTAACGAAACAGTTGAATGGTATTATGATAGTGGAGCTTACGAACATGTAACTAATGATAAAAACCTTTTGAAAGATTATAAAGAAGATTTTGTACAACTAAGATGTGCAAACAATACTACTTTAGACTTTGAAGGATATGGTAGTTGTGAATTTACCATAAACAACTACCATATAAAATTAAACAAAGTGTTATATTCAAAAAAGGCACATAAAAACTTGATAAGTGCCACCGAATTCGCAAAAATAGGTATAACATCCGTTATTGAGCCAATAAGTCAAGAAAAAGTAAAATTGACTATATCTGACTGTGATAAAAATGTTATCGGAACGTTTCTATCAACTGATTTTAATCAATTTAAAATAAACACAAAAAGTATAATAAATAATCAAAATATTTTATCATTAGATGATTTAGGACAAAACAGTCTAGAAATATGGCACAGAAGAATGGGCCATCAATATATAAGAAATATTTCTAAACATTTAGAACTACACGAGATCAAGATCCCAAAATGTAAAGAATGTAAAGTAGTAAAAATGAAGCATTCCCCACATAATGGGAACAATCCTAAATCAAACAAGATACTTGAAGTTATACACTCTGACATTTCGGGGCCATATAACAGTTCTATTAATGACAAAAAATATTTTATAACTTTCTTGGACGAATATTCGTGGAAAGTTTGGCTCTTCACTTTAAAATCTAAAGCTGAAGCGCTAGACATTATAATCGATTTTCTAAAATACCTTAGCAATCAATTTGATAATTATAAAGTTAAAATATTTAAAACAGATGGTGGTAAAGAATATAAAAATAAGAAAATAAGAAGATACTGTAAAGATAATGGAATTGAAAAATCATTCTCTCCACCATATTGTCCAGAAAATAATGGAAAAACCGAAAGGATAAATCAAACAATAAAAAACACAGCTAAAACTTTATTATTTTGGGCAAAATTATCTGAAAATTTCTGGGAATATGCAGTAAGACATGCGGCTTATTTGTATAATATGATTCCTCATGAAGGAAATAATAATTTAATACCTGATGAAGTCATATCAGGAAAAAGTATTTCTTTAAAACACTTAAGAACTTTTGGATGTAAATGTTATTATATTGATAATATGGAAAACAAATCCAATTTCACTCCAAAAGCAAAGGAAGGAATATTTCTTGGTTTCAGCAAAAAAAATTACTCATATAGGATTATGGACATAAAAAACAAAAGAATACACCATGTCAGAGAAGTAGAATGTTTAGAGGAATGTCCAGCAAACTATATATATGAGAAAGAAGGATTTGTGGACCCATATTTCTCTTTTACAAAAATTGATAATAATATAGTAAATAATAATAATAATGAAAATAATCATATTATAAATGAAAATATAATTAATAATATAGAAAACATAAATAATGTTCTAAACAATGAAAATAATAATAATATTGATTTAAATAACATTATTGTAAACGATAATTTAAATAATATGAACATGGATAACGAGGATAATAAAATAGAAGCAGAAAATAATTTACATGATAATAACACGAAAATAATTATTAATACTTTAGATAATATGAATAATAATAAAAATATAGATAAAGGTAAAGAAAATATGGTTTATAATATTAACAACGACGATATAATTAATTTAAACAATAAAAATAACAAAATTAAAACCATAACCTTAGAAAAGGACACAAAAACAAATAAACTATTGGATTTTAATAAAACAAATAACACACATAACAATAAACACAATATTACTTTAGAACAAAATAATTTATACGCAAAAAATAATATTAATTCAAATGTAATTTCTGAGGTAAATAATGAAATTTCAACTAATGTAAAACATAGTAACAATAATATAGTTCGTTTAAATAAAAATTATAATAAACAAAATACTAACACAGTACTAGAAAACCAAAATATACTTCAAAATGTCAATAACAATTCTTTAAATAATAATAATAATGATTTTATATTTACCAATATCCATGTAAACAATAAAAATAATTTGAATCATTCATTAAAAAACGTGGTAAATAATTCTTACATTGAAAAAGGTGAATGCAGTTATTCTTATAAAAATAAACATAATTGGGCAGAAAAAGGAAAAGATGCTGAAAATCCTTCAATTACCCATAAGGAATATAGTAAAATATCCTGTAAAAATGATATCGTTTTACCGACTCTGATTAATACTGTTAACTCAAATATAAATGATTCCAAGCCAACCGAAAATTCCCCTGCCAGTACTCCTGTAAAAACGCTTAAAGAAAATATTGATATTTCTAAATTTAAAAATGAAAAAAATTTTAATAATAAAAATTATTCAAAAAATGAAGAAAAATTTAATTTACAACCATTGGATAATGGTAAAATAATTAAATCTCATAATTTAAATTCAGACCCAATAATGACGAAGAATAATAATATTATGAATAATAATTCCACTAAATTAAAATCGAATGTGGTTCATTTCGCCAATTTTTATAATACAAATTTTCAATACGCCATTTATTTTTAATGGCTTGTAAAATTTTTTGTTAACGCCATAAAAAATTTTAATACAATTATATGTAAAAAAAATAAATGTATAAATAAATAAAGAAACAAATAAATAAATAAATAAAGAATGTAATAAGTATAATATAAAATAAAATAAAATAAATAGTAGAATATGAATATAAAGTACAGATTGAATAAAATAAAATAAAATAAAATAAAATAAAATAAAATAAATAGTTGAAATATGAATATAAAGTACAGATTGAATAAAATAAAATAAAATAAAATAAATAGTTGAAATATGAATATAAAGTACAGATTGAATAAAATAAAATAAAATAAAATAAAATAAAATAAAATAAAACAAATAGTAGAATATGAATATAAAGTACAGATTGAATAAAATAAAATAAAATAAAATAAAATAAAATAAAATAAAACAAATAGTAGAATATGAATATAAAGTACAGATTGAATAAAATAAAATAAAATAAAATAAATAATAGAATATGAATATAAATACAGATTGAATAAAATAAAATAAAATAAAATAAAATAAAATAAAATAAATATCTAATATTATTTTTTATTAAAGAATATTACAGATCGATCATTGTTTTAGAAATGAAAATTTTTTACATTTTTATTGTATTCAATTGATGATGTAATTTAATATATAAAACAATATTATTGTTAATAATTTCACTAAACATAAATGATTTTTTTGCTTTCTAACATATATAATTAAATAAAACATTTTATTTTTAAAAATAAATTGTCTTTAATAATCTTTAATAAAAATAATAATAAATATTTATTTTATTTTATTTTATATACTTGTACTTTTATATTATTACATTCAATATTTATTTTATTTTATTTTATTTAATCTGTACTTTATATTCATATTCTACTATTTATTCTATTCTATTTTATTTTATTTTATTCAATCTGTACTTTATATTCATATTTCAACTATTTATTTTATTTTATTTTATTTTATTTTATTCAATCTGTACTTTATATTCATATTTCAACTATTTATTTTATTTTATTTTATTTTATTCAATCTGTACTTTATATTCATATTTCAACTATTTATTTTATTTTATTTTATTTTATTCAATCTGTACTTTATATTCATATTTCAACTATTTATTTTATTTTATTTTATTTTATTCAATCTGTACTTTATATTCATATTTCAACTATTTATTTTATTTTATTTTATTTTATTCAATCTGTACTTTATATTCATATTTCAACTATTTATTTTATTTTATTTTATTTTATTTTATTCAATCTGTACTTTATATTCATATTTCAACTATTTATTTTATTTTATTTTATTTTATTCAATCTGTACTTTATATTCATATTTCAACTATTTATTTTATTTTATTTTATTTTATTTTATTTTATTTTATTTTATTTTATTTTATTTTATTTTATTTTATTTTATTTTATTTTATTTTATTTTATTTTATTTTATTTTATTTTATTCAATCTGTACTTTATATTCATATTTCAACTATTTATTTTATTTTATTTTATTTTATTTTATTTTATTTTATTTTATTTTATTTTATTTTATTCAATCTGTACTTTATATTCATATTTCAACTATTTATTTTATTTTATTTTATTTTATTTTATTTTATTTTATTTTATTTTATTTTATTTTATTTTATTTTATTTTATTCAATCTGTACTTTATATTCATATTTCAACTATTTATTTTATTTTATTTTATTTTATATTATTTTATTTTATTTTATTTTATTTTATTTTATTTTATTCAATCTGTACTTTATATTCATATTTCAACTATTTATTTTATTTTATTTTATTTTATTTTATTTTATTTTATATTATTTTATTTTATTTTATTTTATTTTATTTTATTCAATCTGTACTTTATATTCATATTTCAACTATTTATTTTATTTTATTTTATTTTATTTTATTTTATTTTATTTTATTTTATATTATTTTATTTTATTTTATTTTATTTTATTTTATTTTATTTTATTCAATCTGTACTTTATATTCATATTTCAACTATTTATTTTATTTTATTTTATTTTATTTTATTTTGTATACTTGTATTTATATTATTGTATTCTTTATTTATTTTTTTTTTTTTTTTTTTACAAACAATTGAAAAACTAATTTTTCAAAATTAGTAAGAATAATATTGGATAATTAATATAAAAATTTTAATTATATAATTAAAAAATATTTATAAAAATATAGAAATGGAAGAAAATCTAATTATTGATGTGAGTCTAACAAAGGAAAAAAATAAATTATTATTAATAAAAATATAAATTTAATTTTTCGTATATAACAAAGGAAAAAAATAAATTATTATTAATAAAAAATATAAATTTAATTTTTCGTATATAAGAAAAGATAATTCCAAAGTTTATGTACCGAAATAAATGTAAATCTTTTATTATTTTAAATGATAAGAAAGAAATCTTAAAATATGATAGTTCACATAATCATCCTAAAAAAGAATACGATGTATCTCTATCTATAATGAAACATAAAATTAAAAATGGAATTGAAAAAAGTTCAATTCCTTTTGGTATAAAAATAAAACCCCTATATAATAAAATTTCTAAAGAAATGAGATTTATATGTCCAGAATATAATTCAATTAAATCCCAAATATCAAGAAATTTAAATAAAAAACTACCATCCAATTTAACAACATTTACTGAAATTCCTAATAAATCTAAATATTATAAACCAAAGCGAGGTGAAAATTTTATTATATTCAAAAAATACTAATTTAATAATTTTTCAATCCCTTTTTCAAGTAAAATTAATTGAAGCCAAGTTAATTAATGCTAAATGGGATAGAAATAATACTATTAATTTGTGGTTTGATTGTTTAACTGATTTAAATAATATATTATAAATATTATTTTATAATAAATAATTAAGAAATGAGGAATAACCAAACGAAATAATAATAATTCTTTCATTCGAAAATTTAATTTATAAAGCTTAATAAATTTATATAATTTAAATAAATATTCAAATACGTCTCTATAATTAATAATTTTATCATTATAATTATTATTTTTTTTTAATAAAATTTAAATAAAAGAATTATTATTAATAATATTTATATTTTTAATATCATTTATATTTTTATATAATTCTTTTGTTAATAGCATTTAAATAAAAGAATTAAAATCATAAAATCTAACCATTATATGATTTATTTAATTATTCACTTAATAATTAATTTAAAAATTGAAATAACAAATTAATACAATAAAATAATATTATGTAGCATAATATAGCTATAGCCACATATTTATATACATCACGTGAAAAAAATTGGCGTTATGCAACCTCCCCATTAAAATCTTTTAATACATCACGTGAATCTACAACATTTATTGATAAAGATAATAAGTTACATAAAATTAATGATAACAGTAATAAATCTATGAAACTTAAAAATTTTTCAAAAATTAATCAAAAATTTATTAATAAAATTTTTTTTCAAAATGTCAATAATAAAAATATAATTAATGATAATAATAAAATCAATACATCTGTAACAAATGATACTTTTGATAAAACATTTAAACTTTCCCTTAATAAATCTTTAAATAATGAAGATTCTGTCACTAAAAATATTAAAGATGACAATTTTAATAATAATATTATTGCTACTAATGAAAATTTACTAGATAATGTTGTTGATGATAATCTATCAATTAACAATTCTAATTGTTCAAATTTAGATGATAATGATGTTATTTCTATTGGCGATAAAACTCCCCAGGATTCTTATTCTATTAACCATGATTTAGGTTCTGATACTAATTACATTAATAATAATATTATTTCCATTATTTCTGACCAAGATGTAAATATGACTGATAATATGACAGGGATTAACAATCAGTCCGTACTCAAACGTCCTTTAAGTCCTGAAACTTTCTCTAATATTACTAATGATATCTCTCGGCCTAAATATGATGTTTCCAATAATGAAAAAATGGTTTTTACAATTTACTCTGATACACCTAATAGTTTTAATGAAGCTATTAATTGTCCTAATAAAAATTACTGGTATAAAGCTATACAAGATGAACTTAATAATTTATACAATAATAATGTTATGTTCATCGTTAATTACATTCCTAAAAACAAAAATCTTATTTCGACAAAATGGGTTTTTGCTACCAAAAAAAGATTCTAATAATAATATTGTTAGATTTAAAGCTCGCCTAGTTGCTATAGGTTTTAAACAACGTAGAGGTATTGATTATGAACTTACTTATTCTCCTACCTTAAACATTGATGGATTAAAGCTTATTATCGCTTTAGCAGCTAAGTTTAATTGGAATATCTACCAATTAGATATTAAAGCTGCGTATCTCAACGCTCCATTAGATACTGATATTTACACTACTATTCCACTAGGTGATACTAACTATGGGCGGGGATTCTGGAAACTCAATAAAGCACAATACGGATTAAAACAATCCGGTAGGCAATGGAACCAAACGATTACAAAATTTTTAAATAAAAATGGATTTAAACAAATAAAATCTGAAAAGTGTATATTTAAATATTCAAAGAATAATAAAACCAAATGCATCATAGGTTTATATGTAGACGATATGATCATAAATGGTGAAGACAAAGAAATACAAAATATAATTACAAAAATTAAAGAAAAATTTAAAATATCAAATTGTGGACCAGCCGAATTCATACTTGGCATAAAAATTGAAAAACAAAAGAATAAATATATTATATCACAAAATAGTTTTATAAATAATATGTTAGACAAATTTAATATAAAAGAAATGAGAAAAAGAAAAACACCATGCACAGGAGACAACACTATCTCTGAAAATAATAAACCTTTCAATAAAACAATCTACAAGAGTGCTATAGGTTCCTTAATATATCTATCAAAATGCACAAGGCCAGATATCGCATTCTCCGTGAACAAGGCTGCCAGAAAATCAGAAAAAACCCACAATATCAGACTGGAATAAAATAACAAATATTTTCAGATATATAAATAGTACTAAAGATTATAAAATTGTATATGATGGACAAGGGGAAATAATAGCATACACTGATGCCGATTTTGGAGGTGATCTAAATGACAGGAAATCTACGTCTGGTGGAATAATACTTATGGGAAACAGTCCCATATGCTGGATTTCTAAAAAACAAACATGTGTAGCTACGTCTACAGCAGAAGCAGAATACATTAGCACATCCGAAAATATTAAAAAAATTCTATGGATCAGAAATATTTTAAAAGAATTAATAAATTATAATAAAACAATTACCATTTTCACAGATAATTTAGCAAGTAAAATAACTATTGAAAATGGTGAAATCAATACAAAGTTAAAACACATAGATATTAGATTTCATTTTAATAGAGATAATATAGTAAAAAGGAAAGTAAAATTAGAATACAAAGATACAAAAGAAATGTTAGCTGACGCTCTCACTAAAGATGTTAATGGTACAAAAATGAGTATATTTGCAAATAAGATTTTTAATATTAAAAAATCTAATTTGAGGGGGAGTGTTAACGTATGTTAATTTTATTAATATAAAGTTATAGTCTAGCTTAAGTTTAATAAAATATTAAATTAAATTATATTAAATATATTGTAATTACAAATTAAAATATAAATTAGTATGTATCTAGAACAAGCCACAATTAAATATAAAAACATGTAATTTTATCTGTACATTAAATCTTTGTTAACCATTTATATAACACTTGCGTTATATATCTAATTATTAATAAATAAATATTAAACAATAAAATTAATGTTCTCATTAATAATTTTAATATATTTTATTAACTTTTTAAAAATATTTCTAATTACTTTAATATTTTTATTTCTTTAATCGTATTTTTCCTTTTTTTTTTCCCCACACTTTCTCTTCTAAAATAAAATCTTGGCAAATACAGAAATAATTCTTTCTATATTATTTAAATAAATAAATTAAAATATTAAAGATTAATAAATAATGAATGAAATAAAATATTAATTGATTAAAGTACAATATACACTATTAAAACTTTCTACATAAAATTATATATTTAATTCTAATTTAAAATAATAGAATAGTTAAGACAGGCAATAATAAAGTATTTGATTAAAAAAATGAGATCAAAATAATTTATGAATAAATGAAATATATTAATTAGAATAATAAATTCTATTTAATTTTAGAATTGAAAGATAATTAATTAGAATAATAAAATAAATAATAATAATTGGGATTAATGTAATAACAAATAATTAAAAATTCAAAATTCATGTAATATAAAAGGAAGAAATTTTTCTTTCTTTTATAGAATCGAACAATAATTTTGTACTTAAGAATAATAATAAATAAAGAGAGATTAAATGAAACATTATTTGTTCTTAATTTTATTGTTTCAGTTTGATTTGGTAAAAAAAATCGCTATTTAGTTGAAAGAATTAATTTATTAATTAGAATATACAAGTTTTCACCCATCATGAAGATTTCGAACAATTAATATAATTGATAATAAATATGTAATATTTAATATTTCGGTATTATTATTTATTATAGTATAGTAGTTTATGAATTAACAATATACATAATATAGAAAATACATTAATTAAATGATTGTATAGAAATTGCCATTTATAATCCTAAAAAAAGAATATAAAAATAGGTGGAAAAATAATAATAGTTTAAAAGGATTGAAGTTTCTATATTATAATTTTTATTATATATGGTTATAAAATTTTAATCTTATATATAGTAAATAAAAAAGTAAATAAATTATCTTAAACGGAAAAAAAATTTACTATTTATTTAATAGTAAGGAAACCTAAATGTTGAGTTTCGGTCCATAAATACGAAATGAAAACACAATAGTTAATATAATATAAAACACTTAAATTTTAATTTTGTGATACCAAGATTTTCTAATTCATTTAATGTATTATTAATAGATGAAATAACCATGAACATGATAGTCGATTTTTAATTAAAAGATAAAGTTTCTAGTTCCTTCAGCAATAAAGCTTTCCTTTCAGATACAGAATATTCATAATTATATTATATATCTCAAAAGCAGTATTGGTAATTATATTTAATTTACTTTTAAAGTCGTTTCTAATGATGTTAATTATTAATGATTTTGCTTGATTATCAGAGTCAAGCATTTCTTGTATTACATTTAGAACGAACACTATAGTTGAAATAATATGTATCTTTAAATTTTATTTAGATTATCCTTTTTTACATTCTTTGTGGATATTTTCTTAATACTTTCTTCAAAGATGAGATTATTTATAATATGTCGATAAGGCTTTAAAATATTTTTTATTTTTCATAGTAAGGATTAACTTAGTGGAAGTTGGACTGTAGGTAGATATTTAGGTAATATATAAAAAAATTTTTCAGATTCTTATAATAATACGAAAAATTTAAAATTTTAAATTCTTAATAACGAGCCCAATAAGATGTCTTAACAAGACTAAACCTATTTTATTAATTCTTACTATTAATTGTTACAAATTATGAGTTGTACATAATTTTGATATAGAATTTACCATATATCATATAATACAGGTCAAGCCATATTATACACTACATCGATAAAAATTTTATAAATATGTGTAACAATAATTTGATATTATAAAAAAATATAAATAATTAAATAACTAAAATTAAACTTTATATTATAACAATATATTACTAATATATTGTATTAAATGATTAAGTTGCATTTTTTTATATAAAATACTGTTGTAAAAAACAAAATATACAGAATTTCTATTATTGTTAATAATATATATTATAGTAAAAAATATAAAATATAGAATTTCTATTATAAAAAATATAAAATATAGAAATTCCATTATAATTATATAATTAATACTATTGTAAAAAATATAAAATACAGGATTCCTTTTATAATTAATCTCAAATATAGTTTATTTTAATTTGATTTTCTTTTAATCATCTTCTCATAATAAATAATTCTCCTAATATTTTTTTGCTATATATAAAAATTTATTGGAATATCTAATTATTATTACTTAATTTAAAAAACATCATTGTACTGCTTAACTTTAAAAATACTTATTTAAGACTTGAGCTTTACATTTCATATATAATATTTATTATAATTATAATAATAATATATTTATTTATTTATTTATTATTCACTTAATTTATAAAATCTAACTTTAAAATTGATTTTATAAATTATTTCATTATTAATTTATGCTAATTAACAATATTTAAATTTGTGAAACAATAAAAATTAATTTATTAAATTATAATATTTTTTTTAATTTAATATATTTTGAGTTTTTTACAAAGTATCGAAATTGATCAATAACTTCACTAATTTAATTTAATAATAATTATTATTATTATAAAAATATCTTTATAATAACAATATATATAATATAAAATATAATATGGTATTACATTATATAGATATAATGATATACGCCACGCCACATTATATGTTATTTACTATTACATTAATTATATTATACTAATATTAATTATATATTTATAATCATATATAAATTTAATATTAAATATATTTAAATTATTATTTTATTATAATAAACTTTATTTCTAATCAGAATTATAATAAATATTAATTAAAATTTTAAGATTTAGAGATTATCATTTTTTTATAGAAAATACATTATTATGAATATATATTAATATATTCAGACTATATATTATTTCATTTTTTATTTCAATTTATATTTATTCCATTCATCAAAATCAAAATAAAATGTAAATAGTAAATTATTTAAATAGTAAAATCTCATTTAATAGTAATAAAAGTCATACTAATATAATCTATTGCCAAAATAATTGAGTTAAGAAAGTAGATTATGCTTGATATATAAAAATAAAAATGAATAATCAATTTATTATTAAAAAAAAAATTGATTAAAAATATAATAAAAATAAAAAAATATTAGTGATTTTAAAAATTTTAATTGAGGCTAATTCTTAATATATATTGTATATATATATTTTAATAAATAGTCTTTTTTATATAATTAAAATATATTTTTAATATTTTTTTTTTCTTATAATTTATTTATTTTTATTTATTTTTTTATTTATTTATTAAAAATAAATTTAATTATAACAGTTTTGTAATAATTAATTCACTTTTTTTCAAAAAAGTTTTATGATTAAAATATTATTCATATTTAATATTAATTATCAAACAATTAAATTATAAATTACTAGAAAAGCGAAGTAATAAATATTAAAAATAATATAATTATTTTTTTAATACTAAGATGATTTTTTATTTAAATAAAAATTAATAATAATAATTCTATTATTATTAATGTTAATTTCAATGAATAATAATATATTAATTTTGTTTTTATTAAAGAATTAAAAATCTCAAACATTAACGATTATATTTAATAAAATATAATACAATATAATTTAGATAATATTTTTATTTCTCAAATATCAAATTATAATTTTATTTTATAATAAAAAGAAAAAATGGGTAATTCTCAAAGTCAAAGTTCTAGCATTCCTATGCCTAATTTTAATGAAAATGAATACCAAAAATTAAAATCTATTATAGGCAATGCGGAACAAACACATATGAATGATTTTATTCCAGTATCAACTGAATTAATCAAGGTTTTTATATTGAAATCATTGGAAATTTATAAAAGTTATTTATTGATTTATTAATAATTTCTATTTCGAGATTAATTGATAATATCATAATATTTATTCATTTAATAAAACTTGCTATATTTCAAATAAATATATCATTTATTAGATTATTAATATATATATATATTAATGAAAATAAATATTTATTTTTTTAATAAAATATTGTATATTAAATTTAATAGGAAAAACTTCCTTATCTCACTGAAAGATTTAGGCTCACTTTCATTAATTTAGCTAAAGAAGAAGAAAAACTTCTTAATATAAAATATAAAAATATTAAAAAAAGTAAGAAAAAGGCTCTTGAAAAATCACTTTCAGCTGTTAGTTTAAATTTTGAAACAAAAAATGAAATTTTATCTCGTAGTACATTACTCAAAATTGTTGAAAGTTTATGTAAACAAACTGATGATGAAAATAAAATAAAGCAGCGTTTCATTCAATTATACGCCAGTACTTTTTCAAATGAAAAAGAGCAAATTAATGAAGAAGATAAGATTGATGCTAGTACTTTTATTAAAGAACTAGCTAGTACAGCTTTAACTTATTATATTGCAGCTGTCCCAAAAATCAAAACCGTTGAAGAAGATGGCGTTGAAAAGGAAGTTATTAAAGAAGGACCAGAACCAAAATTCATTGAAGCTTCTGAACGTTTTGTGAACTTTGTTATTAGAGATATTAAAAAAGTTTCACATAAAGATGATTTATCAAAGCCTGTTACATTCGACGATAACAATGAAGATGAGGAAACTACTAAAGTTAATGAACCAGTAATTTTATCCTGGGAAGAACTTGTATCTAATAGTTTGAGCTCATCTATATTCAATTTATTATGGAAAATTAGTTTCACTTCTTCCTTTATTACAACAAATGAATTTAAAGTTAATATTATCACTACATAAAAAAAATTTAATAATAATAGTAATAATAATTAATGAGAAATTTTTTATAACTTTTAAAAATCTAGGCTAGAAACATTAAGGATTATCGTTTAAAAAGTATGACTAAACCAAGATTAAATCCAAACAAATCACGTCTTTTAAAGCCAGAAGATTTATTTATTATTGATTTATCAATTCCATCATTCCATGTTAATGAAGAATGGAACCAACTTTATGATGATTCCACTAGTGGTCAAAACTGGACTGTATTTTCGAATTGTATTGAAGATCAAGGTTCAACAATTGTAATTGTTAGAGGTAAATTGGAATTAATAAATGTTATTATTTATTAAATCTATTAATTCTGTTATTATTATATTACAAAAATTTAATATAGATAAAGAAAATAATATTTTTGGTGGTTTTGCTTCAAATGTAATATTATATACATATTATTATTTAGAAATTTTTGAGATATTAATAAAATATCAGTTATTGATTTAAATTATTTTCAAAAAAAAAAAAAAAAAAAAAAAAATATATATATATATATTTATATGTATGTATATATATAAAAATAATAATAAATAAATAAATAAATATTATTAGGAATGGGATCATAAACCAAAATTCTATGGAGATAATCGTTCATTCTTATTTACATTGAGACCAGAAATTAATATCTACAAAGCTACAAATATTAATGTAATTATTTCAAATATATTAATTATAGTACAAGCTTTAGGAATTTTATTATAATTATAATCAATAATATTAAAAATATATTATAAATAGGATCACTATCAATATTTCAACGACAAATCTCAATCATTACCAAACGGTTTAGTAAGTATATTATATATAAATTGAATAAAATAATTATAATTTTATTAATTATTAACAAAATTTACTAATTATTATTAAAATATTTTTATTATAAATTGTTATATATGTATATCAATTTTTATTTATTTATTCAATTTTATTTATTTATTTTTTTTATTTTTCATTTTAGGGTATGGGTGGTCAATTGTAAGTATAAAAATTAATATAAAAGATTATTAATTTTTACAATTATATTTAATTAAAATAAAAATAAAATTTTAAATATATATATGTATTTTTTATTTTTTATTTTTTTTTTTCTTCTTTTTTTTTTTATTATTAGTGATTACTTTGGTTTCTTTATTAGCTCTGACTTCGAAAACGGTCATTCTAAAGGTATTTCAACTACATATAATAATCCATCTTTAAGTAGTCAATCGGAATTTAAGCTTGATGCTATAGAAGTTTGGTTAGTTAAAGAAAAGGAAAGAGATGACCGTTTAATTGATGATAAAAAATTAAAACAACAAGGAACAGTTTTAAATAGAATGGGTATGTACATATAAATATTTACATATTATCTATTAACTTATAAAGTAATATTTATTTAATAATATTCATTTCAATGTTAATGTAAAAAATATTAATTTTAATTAATAATTATAATATTTAAATATTCTAACAGAGGATATGACCTTCTTAGAAATGTCAGGTGTTAAGGTAAAAATAAATAAATTATTACTAATAATTTTAAATTTTACAATTATTTATCAATAGAAAAAAAATGAAAAATCTAAGTTTAAACTAATTCATTAAAATGAATAAAATAATAAAAAAAAAAATTATATATTTATATAATATAATTTAATAAAAATAAAATTATAATAGATGTATACTAAAGATATTAAAAAGCAACCAAATGCTGATGATGAATATTGGAAAGAATCAGAATTTGAATCAAATTATTAGAAAAATAATTATGAGGGTTTTGTTTTATTTCATGAAATTATATTAGATTGAAATTATTCATTCGATAAAATTTTAAAATTTTAAATATTAATATAATAATTATAATTTATTATATACTATTAATATAGAATTCTTTTTTTTTTTTTTTTTTTTTTTCAAAAAAAAAAAATTCTATATATTTATATATATATATTAATAATAATATTAATTTCTGAAGTCAATAATAATAATTTATTTAGTTTAGATTTTCAAAATCAAATACAGTAAAATAATAAAAAAAAAAAAAAGTATTAAAGCCAAAATACTGAATATATTACCAATTAACAATAAAAATATAAATATATACATAATAGGATAATTCTAATAAATATTACATATATATTAATTTTTATTATATTTTAAAATTAAGAAAGATTATATATACTAAATATTTAATATCTTGATTAATTTTTGATTAATAAAATTTTAAAAAAAAAAAAAAAAAAAAAAAAAAAAAAAAAAAAAAAAAAAAAAATAAAATAAAAAAATAGAAAAATATTAATAATTAAATCAATAATAATAGCAAAATAATATATATGAATATAACATAGTTTAATAATACAAATATTAGGTTAATTATTATATTATTTCAAATATATCTAATCCTAATTTTTGTATTATTAAATTAATAAAACGACATAAAATACTCTTATATATAAATAAATAATATATATAAATAGCATAACAACAACAGTAATAATAATAATAATAATAATAATAATAAAAGAAATACTTAAAGAAAATTATAGCTTTCATAAATTATAACTTTCATAAATTGGATTATAATGATATATATAACCAAAAAAAAAATAAAATAAAATAAAATAAAATAAATAAATAAATAAATAAAAAAAAAAAAAAAAAAAAAAAAAAAAAAAAAAAAACGACTATATAATTATGCAATAATTACAATTAAAAATACAAAATATATAGAAAAATAAATATATATATATATATATTTATTAAAATAAATAGTAAAAATAATAAAAAATTTATATATTTATATTTAAAAAAATAAAAAAAAAAAAAAAAAAAAATTAAAAATTAAATAAAAAAACAAAAGCATTTCATAATGTTTAAAACTTATTTATTAAAATTATTAAAATAAAATAAAATAATTTTTTAAATAATTACAATTACAATTATTAATTTTGTAATAATTAATATTGGTGTTTAATAAATAATATGATAAAAGGTATTTATTTATTAAGATATTTAATTTTTTTTTTTCTTTCTTTAAATATTATATATATATATGCTTTTTAAAAAAAAAAAAAAAAAAATTTTATATTTATAATTTTCCTTCTCTTTTTTTTTTTTTTTTTTTTTTTTTTTTTTTTTTTTTTTTTATTATTATTATTTTTTTATTTTTTTATTTTTTTTTATTTTTATTACAATTATTATGAATAATGGTAATAAAAATAAAAAATAACTATACTTTCACTTATTCACAAGCAATTTTTGTATCCAAACTCGTTAATGCAATTGCAAATGCAAGTAATGCTGAGAATGGATAGCGAAAATCTAATGTAAATATATTTTTCTTCTTTTTACCAAACTGCATTATAATATAATCCACTAGTTTAAATGAAATAAATATAGATATATAGATATATATTAGTATTAACATATAATATATATATATTACAAAAATTTTTATAAATTGTATTATGAATAATATATAGCTTATTCTAATATTTATTGTTATATATAATTACTATAATTTGTTACTATAATTCGAAGATAAAAAAAAAAAAAAAAAACATCAACTTACAATCATCATTATTTATAATTTGGAAATTCTTTACTGATGCAATTCTCACACGATGATTGAAATTTAATACATAAGATTGAGTTTCTTTTTTAATAATAAATAAACATTTATAATATTTCAATAATAATTATTAATAATTAGTCAATATTCAATAATATCAATAATAATATAAATATAAATAATAAAAGTAATATTATTAATAATATACTGTTATGAAATTTTATAGAATTAATAAATATTAACCCTCATTCCATTGAGGCGCTTTATTATACAAAACAAGCATTTCTCTATCAAAAGGATCTTTTGATCTTTCAATTAAGGTATCTTTAGCCTAAACATTTAAATTTTTATTTATATGAATCTAAATTAATTATTTAAATATTTTAATAAGTTATTTTTATATATAATAAAACTATTACATGACGAGGTTTGCACGGTATAAATTCACCCTGTTCATTTAATCTAGTAGTAATGATTTTCATTTTTCTTGGTCCTTTAAAGCCTAATATATTAGGTTCCTATATATTATTATAAAATTAGCATTATTAAGATGATTGTTATTAAACATAGAATTGAAATGAAAATGAAATTAATTAAATAATTTAAAGAAAAAATAATTAATAATAGTAGTAATTAATAAATAAATAAAATATTATAATAATAATAATAATTAATAAATAAATAAATAAAATATAAAAAAAAAAAAAATAATAATTAATAATTATAATAAATAAATACAATATAAAAAAAATAATAATTAATAATTAATAAATAAATAAAAGTAAATTATTGTATTAATTACATATAATACAGCTCCTAATTCACTTCTTAATTCATCCAAATTTTCTTTTTTAACTTGTTTTTTATTATTATCATATAAAACAAATGCCGTTCCAACAAAATTAGATCTAAATAAAAATTTAATATTATAAAATTATGCTGTTAAAATAATATTATTGGCAAAATGCATTTATTAAAATTTACTTTAATCTTCCAATAATTTCTGATTCTTCTGGCACACTTGTTGTAAATATTTTTTTTGTTATAACATATTCACTATGATTACCAATTCTGACTTTCCGTGAATAAAGCAATGGTGAAAAAGTAGAATCTGTATTTTCTATGTATAATTCATAACTTGGAACATTTTTCATCTTTGAACGAATCAAAGTACATTTTATATTTTGATCAATTGGAACAGGTCTTTTTTTTTTTTTAAAAAAAAAAAAAAAAAAAAAAAAAAAAAAAAAAAGAGATAAAACAGAATAAATATGATGATGATAAGTAATAAATAAATAAATAAAATAAGTAAGTAAAAATAGAAATTATCATTAAAAATTAATAATTAAATAAAATAATATTTATTATTATATTTAACTAAAACAATTATTATTTACTTTAATAAAATATCATCTAAATTCTTTTGGCTGTATCTCAATCCAAGCAATGAACTACTACTTGATGAAGCCTTAAATTATATTAATGTAATAAATTAAATATATGAATATAATATATAAAAAAAAATATAAAAAATATGAAAAAATTAATAAAAAAATACAAAAATAAAAATAAAAAATAAAAATAAAAATAGATAAAAAATTAAATAAATTAAATAAAATAACATAAATAAAAAAAAAAAAAAACATTAAATAAAATAAAATTAAATAAAATAAATATATATAAATATAAATATAAATATAAATAAATTATATTAAATTAAATAAAAAAATAAAAATAAAAATAAAAATAAATGATTTAATAGTTATTAAATTGAAAGAACTATAAATATTACCAAACGACTTATATCAATTATTCCATTATTATCATTACCATCCTCCTGATTTTCATTGTCTGAGATATTAGAAATATTATTTAATTGGGAATTTGGTAATCTATGATTAAAATTAATATTTAAAGGAGGTTCATTGTTATTATTACGAGATGAAGATGCAACTGCAGCTGATTCTAATAAGAAATCTAATGAAGATGAAGAGGATGAAGAATGAAATACTGTATATGGACCTTCTACAATTGCAGATGCACCTTTATTATTTGCTTTCGGTATATTTGTCTCAGTTTTGCTTTCTTTGGATTTATTTTTTCCTTTCTTTTTACTTTTATTTTCTGTTTCTTCTTCTTCTTCAGCATTACTATTATAATTTTCATTTTCATCAGTATTATTCATGTTATTTTTATGTTTATCTTTGTTTTTATTCACAACACTTGATGAAGCTAATCCCATAAATTCATCTGCCAAATCTACATCAGAAAAATTAATACTATTTCTTATATCATCAATTTCCTGTTCTTCTTCTGTTTTTGCTTTATTCTTTCCCTTTGATTTTTTTTTTTCATGACTTTTCTTTGTATGGGATTTCACTGTACCAGTATTTAATGAATGAGAAGATGCTGAATTTTTAATATGTAATATGGATGTCGTTGCGTTATTCTTTGAATTTACAATAACTGAAGACGAAGCGGTTTCTAAGATAGTTGATGACGTCGCTTTTGCCTTAGCTTTTGTTGTATTAGACGAAGTCAAATTCACAGCATCTTTTAAAATAACATAATTATTAATTTTTAAAATTTTCAAATAAATAAAAATAAAAATAAATAATGGTTGATATTGTTTATGTTGAAAATAATATATTATTGTTGTTGAAATTAAGATTTTTATTGAATTGATTTATTTATTATTGAGGTTATTGAAATTAATATTTTTATTTTTATCATTAAAAAAAATGATATAGCCATTTTTTGTTATTTTTAAAATTGATGTAATGGTTATTATTAATTAATAATAATTAATTTAATAAATTATATATTTATTGTTTTTTTGAAAAATAATAAAAATAAAAATAATATATATACGAAATAGAAAATAAATTTTTAAAATTTAAAAAATAAAAAACAACAGAATAAAGATATAAAAAAAAAGTCATTATAAAATTATAAAAGAACATACTAGAGCTTGAGTTCATTTCCTCTTTAATAATTTCGGTAGGCACAACAACACCGAGATTTTCAATATTTAATGAATCTAAAGATGAAGTTAATGAAGAAAGTGATGTAACTGAAGAAGTGTTTTCTAAAGATTTTTCTTCAGAATTGATTTTTTCTTTAGAATTTGAATTTTCTAATTTTTCTTTCTTCGAATTTAAATTTCCTTTATTTATACCATTGTTTTTTATATTATCTTTTTCATTTTCATTATTAATAACTTCCTCTTTATTTTTTTTTCTATCATTATTCTTTTCAGCCTCTTTAACATTACTAGGTTTATCATTTGTTAATAAATTATTTAATTCATTAGTTTCATCTATTTCATTATCCTGTTTTTTTTCCACACCTTCAGACATATTATAACTTCCTTTATATTCTTCTTTATGCCAAAAAAAAAAAATAATAATAATTAAAATAAAATAATATTCTTTCAAAAATGTTTTAAATGACCTAAATTTTTACATATATTATTATTATAATATTACATAGCTTATATAATTTATATATTTTTCTTTTTTGTTTTTTTGTTTTTTTGTTTTTTGTTTTTTGTTTTTTGTTTTTTGTTTTGAAATGAATATAGAATAATAATATAAAACAAATTTATAATATATACTTTTACTTTTATATATATTCTTTAAATATATGAATTATATATTTAAATATTTTAAATATTTAATAATATTATTATAAATTATAAATTATTATTTAAAATTACTATAAACATAATTGAATAGATTAAAATTATATTTTTAAATTAAAATAATATATAAATTAAAACATAAAATTAATTTTCTATTATTAATAATATTAATAATATTATAATAAACTATCAATAAATATAATGATACATTTTTTATTTATTAATAATTCTTTAACGATGCTATTAATAAACTTTATTTATATACTTTTAATTAAAAACTTTTTAGTTTATTATTATTATACAATATAATTTATATAAAAGTATTATAAAATAATAATACTTATCAGTTTATTATTAATGTAATATAATTAATTATATATATAATTTTTTGTTAGTATGTTATTTATTGAAATCCAAATAAAGTATATATATATATATATATTAAAGCAGATTTAAAATATTTATAAATTTAAAATGTATGTTAATAATAAATTTGCATTATAAAATGAAAATTTTATATAGTAAAAAGATAAAATGTAATTTACATGATTAACATTATAATATTAATCATGTAATTAATATTTAAGTTGTAAAAATTTTATTTATTTATGGAAAAATTATTTTATTTTTAATTTATGCTCTAAAGAGTGAATCTTAAAATATATTATATTTAATATTGGTATATTATTTGAATAATTATATGTAACGTTATTTATAATTAATGTATATAGTAATAATTATCTGTTTTGCACGTTTTTGAAATTTGTTTTTATTAATTTATTTTAAATTTAAATATTTATGCAAAAATATAAATATGATAAATTTTAACAAAACTAATTTTTTTTTTTTTTTTTTTTTTGATTTGATTAAATATATATAAAAGTTAAAAATTAGGATATATTGTATAATTTTATTAAAAATTTGTCAACAATTATTTAATGAATATAACAATTACTACTAATTCATAATACAAGATTTTAAAATTTTGAAAATTGTTTATATTGGTTGTTATTATAATTGAGAATTATTAATAATATTTAATAAAAATCATATCATAAATTAATAAATAAATAATTTTAATAAATAATATCAAATTAAGTTTTTTATTTTTATTATTCTTCTATGTTTATTTTCTTAATACGTTTGAATCTTCTCTTAATTAAATATTGTTTTTGTTGTTTTAATTAAATATCTTGTTATTTAGCCTTCATCTTTTTAATTTGCTCTTCAAATATTCTTAAAAATAGAATAATCCTTAAAAAAAGTATTCTTTATATCAACAAATAATTAAATTAAATGTTTTACATATCTTTAAAATAGATATATATATAAAATATTCTTTAAAAACAAATTATTCTTTAAAAAACAAATTATTCTTTAAAATCAAAATATTATTTAAAAACGAAATATTATTTAAAAACATAATATTCCTTAAAAATAAGATATTTTTGAAATTTTCAATATTTATATTTTCAAAAAAAAAAAAAAAAAAAAAAAAAAAAAAAAAGAAAAATAAATAAATAAATAAATAAAATATATTTAAAAATAAAAAGGCTTATATTTCTTAAAAAAATGGGAAAATATTAAAAAAGTATTTTAAAAAAAAAATAAATATATTATATATATATATATATATATATATATTCCTTAAAAAATATTCTTTATATTATTAAAAAATTAAAATTAAAAGTTTTATATATATCTTTAAAAATAATGTATTTTTAAATTTTTCTTTATTTAATATTATAAAAAAAATAATATATTCTTGAAATATATAAAAAGTATTGAAAATAAAAAATAAAAAATAAAAAAAATATATATATATATAAAAATATAAAAAAGAAAAAAGAAAATAAAATATATATATATATATATAAAAATAAACAAAAAAATAAAAAAAATAAAACATAGAGCATAAAAAATAAAAAATAGAAAAAATTAAAATATAAAATATAAAATATAAAGTATAAAAATAAAAAAAAATATATATATATATTTAAAATATAAAAAAAAAATAAAAAAAAATAAAAAATAAAAAATAAAAATTAAAATATAAAAATAAAAATAAAAATAAAAATAAAAATTAAGAAATAAAAATAAAAAAAAAAAAAAATAAAAAAAAAAGGAAATAAAAAAGAAAAAAAAATATATATATATATATTCTTTAAATATTCTTAAAAACATAAAAAAAATATATTCTTTAAAAAAAATTAAGATATTAATATAAAAATTAAAATGGAAAGTTTAATAAAATCTTTTAAGTTAAATATATAAATAAAATATTCTTTAAAAATAAAAAATTAACAATAAAATTTTCTTTAGAAATAAAATATTCTTTAAAAAAAAATAGAATATTTTTATCATTAATTTTATGAATACTAATAAATATAGAAAGTTAAAAAAAATTTAATATTATTTTTATTATGTATTTCAATAGAAAACTTTTGTAGTATTCATAAAAATAATGATATAGATTTAAAATTATTAATAACAATACAAAAATAGTAATAATAAAATAAATATTTAATGATAAAGATATATTTTAATATTTTTTTTTAAATTTAATTTTTAAAAAATATTAAAATTTTAAACAATTATTCATTTTTAATTAAGAATAATTTTAACTATTAATAATAATTTTGTACGACAGAATTCCAATAATCTCTTTCTTTTGTTCATTACTCTGATAATTGTTACAAAGTAGTATTTATATTATTAAAATTAATTAAATATTTAAACATAATTCAACAATATCATCTTTAGGTCTTCCATCATCAATTAATTTGGATTCCATAATTTCGTATTTTTTAATTAAAATATTGATTTAATCATTTTTTCCTAATTCTTTTTTTTTTTTTTTTTTTTAAATTCCCACACTTTTCCTTTTAAAATCATTATATGATAAAGATTCTTCTCATATCCATGATAATATATGAATATTTCTTTTTATCAAATCCAAGGAAAATGCCTTTTCTTAAATATGGTTTAATTTTTGAATTATGAGGATTTTAGTCTCAGTAGTACCATACACATCCGAAACTCCTTAGACATTAAATATTTGTTTTTTCATTATAAAATATTTTACCAGAAATATGATTATTGTTTCCTGAATGTAGAATCTTATTAGATATATAGGAAAGCCTGCTTTATAGAAAAATTTAAAAAGTTTTTTTTAGCCCAATTCATGATTGTTTTTGCTAAATTTCTAAATTTATTATTAATTTTTTATGCTTTTCTATTCACATCTTGGCATTTTGAGGCCTAAGTTGGTAATAATGTCCTTAACGGCCCTATTGGTTGCATCATTACCGTTTGGAACGTAAATAAAAAATTCATTATTCAAATGACCAATAATATCAGCTTCCAAAATTTCCTTAATACCATAAGTTTTTGCAGAGTTTGAAATAGAAAATTTCTATTCGTAAAAGTTGAACTTTCTGTGAAGGCGTTGGTCTTTAGCTAAAGTAGTTTCTTAAGGCACATGCCTGTTTAAATAAGTACTTTTGGACATTTAAATAGAATTAAATAAGATCCTCAATTTGATATATGTTGCTTAATTATTTAATATGATATTATGTAAGTATTATCCTTAACAAAGAGAGAAGTGGATAAAACATTCATTATATTTTAAATAGAACATATATCATTAATATGTTTGTTAACATATATGCAAGTTACCAAAATATTTAAGGTGATTGTTAACATAAATTTATACAACACAAAATAAATGTATAAACTAATTTACATAAAACATAAATACAAACTTTCTTTAATAAATTACATAATAAATAAATATATATAAGTTAATATGAATAAATATATAATATTATTATATAGTAGTTATTAATAACAATAAAAGTAATTATAATAATTATAATTTTATAATTTTTTTTTTTTTTTTAGACTTAGAGAATAACTTTATTTAATTTATAATAATAATAAAATTATATGTTTTAAATGAAAAAAAAAAAAAAAAAAAAAAAAAAAAAAAAAAAAAAAAAAAATACATGAAATGAAATATTATATATTATATAATTATAAAAATGCGTTAGAAGCAATAGTTTCTAACTTTTCCCATTAATTGATGATAGCACCGCCTCCATTATTACGAGTATTAATTTCAGTATTAGTGTTATCAACCGAATCTGTATCAGATCTTTCACCAGGAGGTGAAAATCCATGCCTTATCATTTCGACATCGACGAATATCAACTTCATCATCAATCTAAAAGATCGACAAATTAATACATAGTAGGAATGTTATTAGTGAGATGAATAATAATACATGATGAGCTTTTCCATTTTCTAAAGCAGCGTAATTGAGATATAGCACAGACAGCTGAAAGAGGAGGTATTATCAATTCACGTGTAATATCATAGAGACTAACATAAGAATTACGAGATTTAAATCCATAATTCCAATAAAGTCCTCTGTTCATAATTTTTTGGGCTCAAAAACATATTTCTTCAATGGGAGAGGAATAGATTTATTTATAAGAAATCGAAAGTACGAATTGAATTTAACATTTAAATTTCTGCTTAATTTGAATTGTATATTAAAAAAAAAAAAAAAAAAAAAAAAAAAAAAAAAAAAAAAAAAAAAAGATTTTAAATTATATTATTACAAAGAATATATGATATTAATAAAAATTTACAAATAATGTTAATCATTTTTTTAATATTTTAATATTTTTATAACACAATTAACAATAATAACAAAAAAAAAAAAAAAAAATGCATTAATAGATATTATGAACTTTCAAAAACACTTCATAAAAAATTCATAAAACTCAATTTTATATTGAGAAAAAAATAAATGTATATATAAAAAAATTTAAAATGATATAATATATAGAATAATTTAATATATATTGTCCAAATTAAATATAATAATTTAAAAGTTTTTTTTTATTTCTTCCATAAAAATAAAATTATATTTAATTCAAATATATAAAAAATTTATTTTAGAAAAAATAGTCATAATTTATTTATATTAAAAAAAGAATAGAAGTACTTCTGAGGGAGTTTTTAATACTAAATATTTATAATATTATGTGTATATTAGATTTTTAAATATTGATTTCAATTAATTATTATCTATTTTTTTTTTCTTATAATAAAATAGACTTGTTTAATAACCTTTTTTATTTTACTTTTTTTTTTTTTTTTTTTTTGCTATTGTTATTTAATATCTCCTATCTAAAAAAATTTATATAAATATGAATTTATTAAAACATATTAATTTAAGGTTAAATTTTTTAAATTAATTTAGGAAATAATAATAAAATATATAATTAACATTAAATTTAATATTAAATTTTATAATTTAAAAATGTTGGCTCTAAAAATAAACCTATATCATTTATTTATTATTATTAAAAATGGAATTATTTAAATCTTTTCATAAATTTTTCATGGAACACTTTAATTTTTTCTATAAATTCATCAAAGAGTTCTTCTGGTGGTAAGAAAGTAGACCTAAAGTGGAAAGTACCTTCAACTTGACCAAAACCAGTACCTGGAACAACACACTAAGTGTATAAAATATAATAATATTAATTTTAATAATGATAAATTATAAATTTATTTATAATTTAATTTCGAAAAACATAATATATTAATTATTATGAATAAAAAATACAAAACTTTTATAATGAAATACTTACAACACCAGTATTATTTAATAAATCTAGGCAATAAAAAGTATCTGGAGATTTTCCTAATTTTTTAGCTTCTATTATAGCTTTTTCAGGAAGAGTTATTTTTGGGAATAGATATAAAGCACCTTGTGGTGGATGACAAGTCACACCTTCCAATGAATTAAAAAAACTAGCTAATTTTGAAGCGCGCCTTTTTAATGATTCTATAATTATTAATAAAAGGTAATTATATATTATTATTATTATTAATTTTTAATATTTAATTATTCTGTTGTTAATATTTAATCTTTAGTTATTCTGCTTTTATTATCATTACCATAAATTTCAGTAATTTCAGTATTATAGAGTTCATAAGATGGTTCACCTTCTTTTGGTGGTCTAGTTACTAAATCTACCATTACTTGACCTTGAACATTAGGACATAAATTAACAGAAGCCATTTTATATAATTCGTCCATAACGCTCTTATCAATACCAGTACATTCAAAATATGCTCCTCTTCTACCACATTCACCAACCATACCTTTTGATACACTATGGAATGAAAATAGCTCAAAGTCATCATATTCTGGACCCATACTAATTAAACAATCATTTATAATATATTTATTAACATACAATCTTTATCAATTACATATTGATAATATTTATTTTACCTTTTTAAAACTTTCTTAAATGATAAAAATGGTCTTGAGTCATCATAAATATTTGTTTGATAGACTTCATCGGCTATTATAACAATTCTTTCTTTATGACATATTTCTATAATCTATTCAAAAGAATAAAAATAAATATATAAATAATTAATTAAATAATTAAAAGAAAAAAATATGTATAAATTAATAAATAATTATCCATTTAATAAAAATTTCTTAAACATTTTAAAAAAAAAAAATTGAATTATACAATAAATAAAAATTTACATCTTTTATTGTTTCTTCAGTTAAACATTGACCAGTTGGATTACCTGGATTGATTACACATAAAACACGAACATCAATATTCTTATCTTTAGCTTCTTTTATAGCTTTTTGAACAGTTGGACCCTTTTTATAAATATTTGATATTAAAATTTTTTAAAAAACTACCCATTTACTTACAATACATATTAAATTACTTACATCAATACTCCATTCATTATCTTCGTCTAAGTAATAATAAACTGGTTTACCACCGTACATATCTATAGATGCAGAATACAAAGGATATTGGGGAATTGGAATCATAATCTATTAATCAATAAATATTTTAATATTAATAATTTTACTTATTAAAATTTTATTATTAAAATAAAAATAAAATAAAATAATATATATTTATATATATTTATATACTTATATACTTATATATTTATATAAAATACATACACCAACATTTTCATGTGCAATTGTAAGTTGAATAATAGTCTGTACACCTTGACTACCTCTAATTAACATTAAAAAAAAAAATTAATAACCTTTCAAAATTATTTGATATATTTGCACAAACTTACCCAGCAGTTAAAAATATATCTTCAGGAGAGCATGGATAACCATCACGTTCTATAAAAAAAATATGGAATTTTAATTAAAGTAATTAATTTAAATATATATATAATAAATATAATATTTTATATTAAAATAAAAAAAAATATTACCTTCAATAAATTCAGCAACATGCTTTCTTACCAATGGAATACCTTTTGAATGACTGTAAGCACCTGAACTGCCTCCCATTGAATGTAATAAAGCTTTAGCTCTTTCTATAGTATCTTCTTTGAAAATCCGTTTAGTAAATTCAATATGTTCATCATCCATTAAATCTGGATATTCAATTAAAGCAGTAACCTTTTTTTATTATAATATTAAAAAATATAATAAAATATAAATAAATGTATATAATGCAAATACAATATATATATATAACAAAAATAAAAAAAAAGAACGAAATTTGAAAATTTAATATATCCAAATTTAAAAATCCTAAATTTTAATAGTTTGAAAAATTTACTTGTCTGAAAAAAGTAATTGGTTTTTGGCCGAGTTGTTGTGGATTTCCAATATTTGTGTTAATAACATGATTGAAGGGAAGGCTATCTGGATTTTCTTCTAATTGCTGTATTATTTTTTATTTCAATTATATATATTGATTAAAAAAAAAGGTCAATACATTTTTCTTATAAAATTAAACATTAAAACATAAAATTATATATATTATATATATATAATAATAATATTAAATAAATATGTATTTATATTTAATTTTATGACTATTTTAAGAATACTAAATCACATATACACAAATATACATAATACACAATTATCACAATTATATAATAATTATCATAAGTTTTATTTGTTTATTTGTTAAATATTCATATCTATTCTAACATAAAATATATTTACTTCACGTAATTCTTCGGCTCTAATAGCTAATTCTCCACGAACTGCATATTCACAACGTTTAATACAAGGATTAATTGTATCTTCATTTAAAACTTTTCTCTTCATACTGCTTACTTTTTTAATATTACTTGAATTTACTGATTGTGTTTTTGAAGATGTACTAGTAACCATGCCTTTATATATTTATATTTAATATTATATATTATTAATAAATAAATTTTTACTTTATTTTTCTATCTTTTAAAATTTAAATAAATATATATAATTTCATATTCCCGTAGTCCATTATTAAATAATTATTAAATTATATATATTTTAATAATAATATAATAAAATCGGATATTAAATAAATATATATTTTTTTTTATTAATATATTTAAAATTTTTATAATTTTATTAATTATTATTGAACAATAATATTCATAATAACGCTTTCTTTTATGGTGACATATATTTTTAAACTTCTTTTATTTGTTAATAACATTAATTATATATATTATTTTAATTAAATCCTTTTATATCAAATATTTCATTTTAATTTAATATCAAAAGTTTTAATCATATAAATTACCTTATATATATATATTTATATATATAATTTTTTTTTTTTTAGTTTAAGAAAAAAAAATACTTTTCTTTTTGTTTAAAAAAAAAATTATTTTTTTTTTGTAATAAAAATCAAATTTTCAAAATAACAATTATATAATAGTTTTATGATAATATATATTTAATATAAAAATGAATTTAATAGGAGAAATAAAATTTTCATTTATTTTTCAATATATTATATTACAATCTATTAAATCATATAAAAATTATTGTATGTAAAATAATGTATTTGTTCTGTGTCTAATCAAATAAAATGAAAAAATTCATTATAAACTTCATTTTATATAAAATTAAATTATCAAAAATATTAAATAAAATAAAAATAATATAATATTAAAAATAACAATAAAGGAAAAACATTTTTTATTAATATTATTATGATTATTATGATTATCATTATTATTATTATTATTATTATTATTATTATAAAAATTTTATATATATATAAAAAAAATACGTATTACAACAAAATAAATAAGAATTTTATATATATACATAAAAAAAAGCATATTATAACAAAACAAATAAGTTAGAATGAATAATATCATATTTTTAATCAATATTAAAAAAAAAAAATTTTTTGAATAAAGGGTTATAATATCTTAATAATAAAACAATTTATAGTAATTATAGTTATTAAATTTAGGTATCTTTTTTAAAAAAAATATATATATATATATATATAAATTAAAATTAAAATAAAAAATAGGTATCTTTTTAAAAAATATATATATAAAAATTAAAATAATAAAAAAAGTAAAAATCTATATTATTTATATTATAAATTAAAAATACAATTAAAATATATATAAAAATTAAAATAATAAAAAAAGTAAAAATCTATATTATTTTATATTATAAATTAAAAATACAATTAAAATATATTAAGTAAAATAATATATATTTATATGCATAAATTTGTATATTTTGACATTTAAAAAAAATGTTCTTTTTAAATATTACACCTAGTAATATTAATATTTTTATTTTATATAATTTTATATAATTTATTAAATTTATATTAAATATTAAATCTAAAAAAAAAAAAAAAAAAAAAAAAAAAAAAAAATAATTAGATTACTATTAAAATCATTCTAATTATTGAGTAAAATAAAAAAGACCCAATCATCTACTATATAAACAATTTTCACATCTGATTTATTTATATGAATTATATTAATATAAAATTTAAATTTAAAATTTCTTCTCAAAATTTTTTAAAAAAAATGATCAAATTTATTTTTCTTTGTTGAATAGTGATTATTATTCAAATATATATAAAATTATTCTTCAACATTTCATTTTCCAATGGGGAGTGTGCATTTCGAAAAATTTTATTACAAAAATTTGTATTTTGTTGTATGGCTTAAATATTTTTAATTTTAAGCCACTTAATTTTATTAAAAATTTAATAAATAATAATTAATTAATTAGATAAAATTACAATTCTCAAAAGTTTTCAAGCACGTAATCTTACGTGGGGCGTATATCTAATTGTATCATAATTTTGTGGCTTTTTTCTACAATTTTTAAAAAGCCATATATTCACAATATGGCGTGAATAATAAATGTGGTGATATTTTATGACGAAAATTTATAAGCCACCAAGAATTTGACGAAATTCAACTGGACGAAATTCAACTTTTGGCGAAATACAACACTTCAATAAATAATAATTAGGTTAGGTATTTCTATTTAACATTGAAAAATAAAATAAAAAATAAAATAAAAATAAGAAATAAGAAAACTTTTTTTTTAAACATTGAAAAATAAAATAAGAAATAAGAAATAAGAAAACTTTTTTTTTAAGCATTGAAAAATAAAATAAAAATATGAAATAAGAAAACTTTTTTTTTAAGCATTGAAAAATAAAATAAAAATAAATAAAAATTAAATTTTTAAGCATTAAAAAATAAAAAAAAAATAAAATAAAATAAAAAATAAAAAATAAAAATAAAAATAAATAAATAAAATAGTAAATAAAGAAATAATAAATAATTAATAATTATATAATTAATTAAAAAAAAAAAAAGTTTATTATTTTAAATATTAAAAAAAAAAAAAAAAGTTTCAAAGCATTTAAAAGTATATTTATTAAAATATTTTATTGAAAAATTTTAATTATCAATGGAAGACAATATAGAAATTGAAATAAGTGAAACAAATCGAGGAAATGAACAAATTATTATTAATAAAAAACACAAATTTAATTTTTCATTTCAAAGGAAAGATAATCAAAAATTTATAGATGCACTGAATATAAGACTTTAAATAAATGTAAATCTTTAATTATTTTAAATGATAAAAAGGAGGTTTTAAAATATGAAAGTTTACATAACCATCTCGAAAAAGAAATTGATGTGCCTATATCAGTAGCAAAGCATAAAATTAAGGAAGAAATTAAGAAAAATTCAATTCCTATGGATATAAAACCTAAACATATATTTAATGCCGTTTCTCAAGAAATGGGACTTATATGTCCCGAATATAGTACAATTAGATCCCAAATAATAAGAAATATAAATAAACAATTTCCTCCAAACATAAAAAGTTTTGATGATATTCCCATTGAATCAAAATATTATAAAACGAAAAGAAATGAAAATTTTATGATATTTAAAAATACTGATCTAATAATCTTTCAATCACCATTCTATGCATATTTATTTTCGAATTATCATAAAAATATTTTTGCGGACGGTACATTTTATGCAGCACCGAAATTTAGTTATCGGTTATTTATAACAAGAACTTATGTCGGGGAATTTAATATGTTTTACACTACTTCCATTTCTATATTAAAAAATAAAAACCAATCTAAATTTTTTTTTTTTTAGAAAAATAAATGAAAAAAAATTAAAATATATAAGATTCCTATATATATTAAATAATTATTATATTTTTTTTTATTTTATTTTATTTTATTTTATTTTATTTTATTTTATTTTATTTTATTTTATTTTATTTTATTTTATTTTATTTTATTTTATTTTATTTTATTTTATTTTATTTTATTTTATTTTATTTTATTTTATTTTATTTTATTCAATCTGTACTTTCTTATTTAATATTCTACTTTTTATTTTATTTTATTCAATCTGTACTTTCTTATTTAATATTCTACTTTTTATTTTATTTTATTCAATCTGTACTTTCTTATTTAATATTCTACTTTTTATTTTATTTTATTCAATCTGTACTTTCTTATTTAATATTCTACTTTTTATTTTATTTTATTCAATCTGTATTTTCTGTTGATAATATAAACAAGGTATTAATGTATTAATAATAATTAATAATATTTAAAATAAAATAAAAAAAATATAATAATTATTTTATATATGTAGTAATTATATATATAAATATATTTTTTTATTTAATTTTCTAAAAAAAATTTTTTTAGTCATAATAAACGTTTGTCTTAATTATTTTTATTATTATTTAAAAATTTATTTATTCATTTATAATTTATTTATTCATTTATTCATTTATTACATTATAATACGCCATGTTTTCCGAAATGCACTACAACAAAATACAAATTTATGTAATAAAAATTTTCGAAATGACACACCCCCTTTTCCAATGAGGCTTTATATAATTTGTGGCGTATTTTATTTTTTTATTTTTGTAATAAGGCGTATTATCTTATATATAAATAAATTAATGAAAACATTAAACAAATAAATATAGAAGATTAAAAAAAAACAATTTTTTTCTTTTCAAAATGAAAATATTTAATTATTTCATTTTGATTTATATATTTAATTATGATAATTGCTTTCTATTAGCTTATTTTTCTATAGATTATTGATATGTTGTTTATTTATTTAATGTAGGGAAGTGGATAGTACATTCATGATATTTTAGAACATGCATCACATGAGTACATTTGTTACATATACAAGTTACACTAATTGTTTTAAAAGGATAGTAGAAATAAAATAAACGTAAAAATTAATTTACATTAATTAACATAAATATAAAAACTTCGTAATAAATTTAAGAAAATAATTAAGTATTTATCATTTCCTTAAATGACATTTTTATATAAAAAATCTATAGATTTTAGTACTTTAGTACCATTGGAATCTTTTGCTGATACTTCTTCTAGCATTTTTCCTTGTCTACATATTTTAAATTTATTCTTTCATTTAATATATTATCTCTATTGAAATAATATTTAATATCTATATGTTTTAATTCATTATTAATTTCACCATTTTCTATTATATATTTACTTGTTTGATTATTATATTTAATTTCTTATTTAATATTTCTTTAATAATGTTCATTAACGATAGCATTTTCTTGACACTTTCTGAAGTACTTTTATATTCAGCTTCCAGGGTAGAAGTAGCAATGCATGTTTGATTTTTAGATATCCAACATATTAGACTTTTTCACATTAAAATAATTCCACCGGAAGTAGATTTTCTATCAACCTTATCACCTGAGAAATATAAGTTAGTGTATACCATTAACTCCCCTTTCTATCATATTTAATTTAAAAATATTTTATTCTATTTACGTATTTTAAAACGTATATGATCCAATTGCACTTTAAGATTTTCTATTTTTAAATATGTCGTTGTCTCATATGTAAAGTGTTTTTCTTTTTCGAATATGGTTTATGTTGAATTTATCTAAAATATTTTCAATAAAACTTTTTTAAAAATTATATTCGATTGGTCCACAATTTGATATTTTAAATTTTCTTCTTAAGTTTTGTTATTTCATCTTTGATGTATTTTATTTCTCTAGCAAAAACTGTATTATCAATGTAGAGTCTAATTATACATTTAATTTTATTATTTATTGTATTTTTTAATATTCATTGTTCCTCTTTTATTTGTTTAATTTTATTATTAATTAGAAATTTTCTTATTGCTTCATATTATTGTCTACCTGAATGCTTAATGTCATTTAAGGATTTGTTAAATTTCCAATATCCTCTCCCAAAGTTTATATTGCTTTTAGGAATGATAGTGTATATATATTTGGAGAGAGGAGCATTAAGATAAGAAGCCTTAATATCAAGTTGGAAGATGTCCCAATGAAAAGCACCAGATAAAGTGAAAATGAGTTTAAGACTTTCAATATTTAAAGTAAGAGAATAAGTAAGACATAATAAATACCTCATTTTTGATGGAAACCTGTGCAATAAGGTGAGCTTTATATTTATAAATGAAATTATTACTATCACTATCTCTTTTAGTAGTAAAAACCCATTTAGTCGAAATAATGTCTTTTGAAACGAAAGTTATAATCTTGTTTGAATATAAATTATTTAACTCATCGCTAATAGCATTAATCCTGTAATTTTTATTCCAACTAATTGCTTCCAACTATAATATATATTTTATTGATTGATTGACAAAAGATGAGTCTAACTTATTAATAATAATATAAATATATAATCCTTTAGAAAAAAAAAATTATATCAAAAACTAGTGAAATATATACATATAAATCTATAATAATTTGTTTGTATATTTATCTTTCTTATGATCAAAAATAAACAATAAATAAAATAAATAATAAGAAATTAAATAAATAAATAATAAATTATAAAAAAAATATAAAAATTGAAATAAGTGAAATAACAAAGTAAAAAAAAAAACAAATTATTATAAATAAAAATAAAAAATATAAATATAATATATATCTATATATATATATTATTAAATATTATTTTATTATACTATTCTAACAAAAAATATTAAAATATATCTATAAAAAAATTTTTATTAAATATTATTTTATTATTATTTTATTATTTTCTATTAAAATATATTTTTAAAATTAAATATGTTATAATTATTTTAATAAAAAATACTATTAAATATTATTTTATTATTATTTTTAACAAAAAATATTAAAATATGTAATTTTATTATTATTTTGGCAAAAAAAAAAATTTTTTTTTTTATTTCAGGTGTGTTCTGCCCTTAGTTTCAGCCTCCCCCTTAGGAGTGGTAGGAATATTAAAAACAGCCCTTCCATATAGGCAGAATTGTCCCTACTGGACGACCTTACTGAGTATTCAGCATTGGCTTATATATACTAGGTGGGAGAGTTGCATTTTGTCAGGTGGCGTATTAATATAAATAAATAAATAAATAAGAATTCAAAATATGTTTTTTAAACTTATTTTATAATATTTATTTAATAATCAATATTATTTTAATATTATTTTTACAAATAATATATTTTTAGTATTTTGTAAAATAGTAATAAAATAATCATGTATAATATTTAATTATAAAAAAATATTTAATTATATTTTATTGTTTATATTATTATTTAAATTATTATTTATTATTTATCAAATATTTATTATTTATTTATTTAAATAGATATATGTAAAAATATTTATATATAATTTCTTTTTTTAAAAATATATTATTTTAATAATATTATTTTATTAATTTACTAATTCATTTAATAATTTTAAATTGGCAAAATGTAACATGGCGAAATGCAACTATTATTTAATACTCCACTTTTTTAAAAAAAAAAACGAACGAAAAGTAACTTAGTGAAATACACCACTCCCGTAGTAACTCACTTAGTAATTGATTAAACGATAAAAATTATAAGGGATGTTGCATTTCGGAACGTGACTTTTAAATAACAATTTAATCCTTAATATAACGCACCACATTTTTTTCTTTTTTTTTTATATTTATAAGTAAATAAATAAATAAAGACAGAAATAAATATAAATGGGTTAATTTTTTTTCCTTTTTTTTTTTTAATATTAAGCATCAAAAAAAATTTCTCATAAACATATTATTTATAATAAATGTTTATTAATATTTTAACAAAAAATATTAAAATATATTTTTAAAATTAAATATTATATTTTATTATACATTTTATTATTATTTATTTATTAAAAATAATTTAAGCTACCCTTACATCGGGGGTGTGTCATTTCGAAAATTTTTATTACATAAATTTGTATTTTGTTGTAGTGCATTTCGGAAAACATGGCGTATTATAATGTAATAAATAAATAAATGAATAAATAAATTATAAATGAATAAATAAATTTTTAAATGATAATAAAAATAATTAAGACAAACGTTTATTATGACTAAATTTTTTTTAGAAAATTAAATAAAAAATATATATATATATATTATTACTACATATATAAAATAATTATTATATTTTTTTTATTTTATTTTAAATATTATTAATTATTATTAATGCCTTGTTTATATTATCAACAGAATTACATACGTAATTACATAATTGAATAATTAAAAAAAAATAAATATATAAATAGGTTTATAATTAGTATTTTTTATAATATTATATTAAAGTATTAATTTTATAAATTAAAATGTTTAAAAAATTATTAACTGCTTTATTAATTGCTACTGCATGCTTTACTTATGTTTGTGGTATAAAATTGGTTAGACCAGCTATATATTCAGATATATCTCATCTTTATTTCCTTAATTCTAGAGATTGCAAAAATACATATATATGTAAAGGTTATGGTATTATAAAAAATAGTAATCGTAGATTTTATGACTGTTTCCTCCGTAATTCAGTAGTTAATTATAGAGAAATCCCTGTTGTAGCATATCTTAGAGATACACAATATATAAATCCAGATAATGTAAATGGATTACTAGATATATAAGTACCAAAAATGGATGTTATTACACACCAAATAACACAAGAGGTGGATTTTCATGGAGAGGTTATGTTAATCGTGATGCTCGTGTTTATGATATAGTTGGTAAATACTGTCTTACTAAATATGGTTGGTGTTGGCGTGGTTAAATAAATAAAAAATAGATTTTTTTATAGATTAATTTTAAATTTATTATTAAACTAAATATTATTTTTTTAAAAATTAAGATAATATAACTAAAGATATTATAATATAACTAAAAAAAAAATATTATAATATAACTAAAAATAACTAAAGATAATTTCTATTAAGATTATTAAATAAACACAATAGGTAAATAAATTTGTGTTTTTCTAGCATTTTTTTAAATTAAGATTATTTAATTATTATTTAAACGATTATAAATATAAATTTAAAATAAGTAAATTTGTGTTTTTCTAGCATTTTTTTAAATTAAGATTATTTAATTATTATTTAAACGATTATAAATATAAATTTAAAATAAGTAAATTTGTGTTCTTCTAGCATTTTTTTAAATTAAGATTATTTAATTATTATTTAAACGATTATAAATATAAATTTAAAATAAGTAAATTTGTATTTTTCTAGCATTTTTTTAAATTAAGAGTTATTTATTTTAAATTAATATTTATATCGTTTAAATCAATTAAACAATCTTTCCATAATTTAACTAATTCATTTCTGTTGCATCCATTATAAAATAAATTTATTACTTTACTTTTGTAATTTTCAATTAAAATTTTAATTTCATCAGTTGCACTAAATATTTTTTGCTTTTTTTTCCAAGTTCCTTTAGTTCTCCTTTAGTAATCATTATAAGATATGTTTTCTTCTTCTTTTAATATATATATTAATTTATAAAATAAAGGTTTATTTGGAAATATATTATTTAAATAGCTATTATAAGATTCTGATGCATTGTTTGTTAAATGCTCTATATTTTCATAATAATTCCAATTATTAACATTATATTTAAGTATATAATTTTTAATAAAATATTCTAAAAATTGTAGAAAATTATTATACTTTTTTTTTTGACATATTCTTTTTATTAATATAAATATCAAATATATAGTTAGGGTTTATAAACCGTAAGTTCGAAATAGCTTTATAATAAATATATACATCATTATTATTCTTCACTTCATGATAACATAATATTTTTTTTTTTGTTTTTCTAATGATCTTTTGTAATGCCAAGCACAATATTTAATATTTATATTGGGAAAAAAATTTTTTGCGGCATTAGATATACCTTGTTCAAAATCACAATGAAAATTAATTGTAGTAATTAATGTAATACTCCTAAATTTATTTGCATTTTTCTTTTATTTCTTTAAATAATATTTCATATGTAGATTGTTTTTTATTTTTTAATATAGAAATGGAAGTAGTGTAAAACATATTAAATTCCCCGACATAAGTTCTTGTTATAAATAACCGATAACTAAATTTCGGTGCTGCATAAAATGTACCGTCCGCAAAAATATTTTTATGATAATTCGAAAATATATATGCTTGGAATGGTGATTGAAAGATTATTAGATCAGTATTTTTAAATATCATAAAATTTTCATTTCTTTTCGTTTTATAATATTTTGATTCAATGGAAATATCATCAAAACTTTTTATGTTTGGAGGAAATTGTTTATTTATATTTCTTATTATTTGGGATCTAATTGTACTATATTCGGGACATATAAGTCCCATTTCTTGAGAAACGGCATTAAATATATGTTTAGGTTTTATATCCATAGGAATTGAATTTTTCTTAATTTCTTCCTTAATTTTATGCTTTGCTACTGATATAGGCACATCAATTTCTTTTTCGAGATGGTTATGTAAACTTTCATATTTTAAAACCTCCTTTTTATCATTTAAAATAATTAAAGATTTACATTTATTTAAAGTCTTATATTCAGTGCATCTATAAATTTTTGATTATCTTTCCTTTGAAATGAAAAATTAAATTTGTGTTTTTTATTAATAATAATTTGTTCATTTCCTCGATTTGTTTCACTTATTTCAATTTCTATATTGTCTTCCATTGATAATTAAAATTTTTCAATAAAATATTTTAATAAATATACTTTTAAATGCTTTGAAACTTTTTTTTTTTTTTTTAATATTTAAAATAATAAACCTTTTTTTAATTAATTATATAATTATTCAAATAATTATTTAATTATTAATAATTTATTATTTCTTTATTTACTATTTTATTTATTTATTTATTTATATATTTTTTTTTTTTATTTTTTAATGCTTAAAAAATAAATTTTTATTTACTTTTATTTTATTTTTTAATGCTTAAAAAATAAATTTTTATTTACTTTTATTTTATTTTTTAATGCTTAAAAAATAAATTTTTATTTACTTTTATTTTATTTTTTAATGCTTAAAAAATAAATTTTTATTTACTTTTATTTTATTTTTTAATGCTTAAAAAATAAATTTTTATTTACTTTTATTTTATTTTTTAATGCTTAAAAAATAAATTTTTATTTACTTTTATTTTATTTTTTAATGCTTAAAAAATAAATTTTTATTTACTTTTATTTTATTTTTTAATGCTTAAAAAATAAATTTTTATTTACTTTTATTTTATTTTTTAATGTTTAATAAAAAAGTTTTCTTATTATTTTTATTTTATTTTCTAATGTTTAAAAAAAAAAGTTTTCTTATTTCTCATTTTTTTTTTTTATTTTTTAAGCATTAAAAAATAAAATGTTTATTTATTTTTATTTTATTTTTCAATGTTTATAAAAAACGTTTTCTTATTTCTAATTTATTTTTTAATGTTAAATAGAAATATCTAACCTAATTATTATTTATTGAAGTGTTGTATTTCGCCAAAAGTTGAATTTCGCCAAATTCTTAGTGGCTTATAAATTTACGTCATAAAATATCACCACAATTATTATTCACACCATATTGTGAATATATGGCTTTTTAAAAATTGTAGAAAAAAGCCACAAAATTATGATACAATTAGATATTCGCCCACGTAATATTACGTGTTTGAAAAATTTTGGGAATTGTAATTTTATTTAATTAATTAATTAATTATTATTCATTAAAATTTTAATAAAATTAAGTGGCTTAAAATTAAAAATATTTAAGCCATACAACAAAATACAAATTTATGTAATAAAAATTTTCGAAATGCACACTCCCCCCTTACATCAACAATTTTTTAAAGTACGCCGCAATTTATATAAAGTTACTTTATGAAATACACCACATCCATTTACAATTATCAAAAAAAAAAATTATATAATTAATTAAAATTTTTAAGCCACATTATGAAATACACATTTGCAAAATGATACACATTCGAATAAAATATATCAAAAGATTAGAAATTATCATTAATAGTTTGTTAAAATTTAAATTATTAATAAATGAAAAATAAAGAAGACAAATACTCTAACGTACAAAACTCAATTAAACAATTGGGTTTATGAAATTATATTTTATTACTTAAATATTAAAATAATATATCTACATTAAACAATGTAAATCTTTTTATAAAACTTAAAAATTGAAATTCAAGAGAAGAAAAGAAAAATTTTTTTTTTTGTTAAATTTTTTTTTTTTTATAGACTGAAGACTTTGGTCTTTCCCCATATATAGTAATATGGGTGTATGATTAACTGCCATACCAGTACGGCGTCGGCGCTCTCAACTCCCCATAAGCAAAGAAACTCCATATAGAAGCACCCTACGCGATCCTCGAGGGAAAGCAAAGCCAAATATAGGTGGAGTCCTTGCCATCCCAGAGGAGCTGGACACTGTAAATCCTCTCAGACAAGGCTTACGCAATGGGATTCTTATAGTGTTAGAAATATAGAAAACATAGAAAATATACCTACCTGAGTATCGTTTAACCCCTAACCTTTCACGCAAAACCCAGAGGGAAAAATCGTGAAGATCTGATACTTGTGGGGGTCGATCCAGAGACCTTTGGTATGATATTTTTTGTTAAAATAAAATATTAATAATTACTAAATTAATACATTTTACATTGATATTTGTACTACATATTATTTATTTATTTTTTAATATTAAATGTATTTATTATTTCACATTACCCTTAATTATTAATTTTTATTTATATTTGTATAATAAACTATTTCTAAAGTTTTGCATTTTATATTTATTTAAAAATTTTGTCAGACCTTCTGCTTTATTATTCTTTGATTCTATGTATTCAAGTTCTACTTTTCTTTACCTTGTTAATTTTTTGATTTTATGATATTTAATGTCGATGTATTTTGATCTTGGGTTTATTGCATATTTTTGGCGTTATATATTGCTGCTTGATTGTCAATATAGATTTTTGTACATTCTCTTTGATCCTTTATTTCTCCTAAAATGGTTCTATACTATAAAGCTTGTTTCGCACATTCACACAGTCCATAATATACAGCTTCTGGGGTAGCTACACACTTTTGGAGCTCTGAGTACCAACTAGTTAGACCTAAACCCATAAAATAGATAAAACCTGTCGTAGACCCTCTCGTTTCTTTATCATTAGCATAATCTAAATCGACATACGTTTTTAGACATTTTTCTCCATTAAATAAAATACTGTAATATTTTGTTCTTTTTAAGTATATGAATATTTGTATTACGTTTTTCCGATCTTTTACCTTTGGTTCTTTGCAATGTTGAGCTACTTTGTTCAAAGAAAGCATAATATCCGGTCTTGTACAAATAGCCAGATATATTAAACTTCCTACGGCGGACTTATACGTTGTTGTATCAAATAATTCTTCATCATCTTCTTTATCAGATAAACTTGGTTTGGTAGTTCCTATTTATTTACAATCTTTTAGTCCGAATTTTTCAAGTATGTCTTCCAAATATCTTGATGTAAAAGGTAACCATTAGGAATCCTTTCATTTTTTATACCTATAATAAAATTTGCTTCACCAATATCAGTTACAGAGTATTTTTCTTTAATTAGTCTTACTGTTTTATTAATTTCATTATCTTTTCCTGTAATTAATAAATCATCTACGTATACTCCTATAACACACATAAGTTTATTATCTTTTTTCTTAATAAAAATATACGGTTCACTGACTAATTCATAGAATCCCAAATGTTTTTAAGTAGTACTAATATTATTATTCCATTCTCTTGCAGCTTGTTTTAATCCATATAGAGCCTTTTGTAACTTAAAATATCCTTTTTAAAAATTTTGATCTCCTTCAGGTATCAAAAATATCTTCCTTCAAATCGTTATATAGATAAGCTGCCTATAAAGTGTTTTATGTTAAAACAGATTATAATAATACAAAAACACTATATTATAAAATAAATTCTTTTTATTAAAAATAATTGGTTTATGAAAAAATCTTTTATTAAATAGTTCTTATTATGTTATGAACTATCAAATTATAAAAAATAACAATTACATTCTTTCAATTAAAGAAAATTTACAATATTTATATTTTTTCTTAATTATGTTCTAATATATTAAATTAAATTAATTTACATATATTCAATTTAAATATTAATAATAATTAATTTTATAAAATAATAAAATATTTAAACTAAAACTAATTATAGTATAATTTTTTAATTAACTATTTTTTATTATAACTATTTTTTATTATAACAATTTAAATATTTAAATATTTTAACTAATTTAAAATTAAACTAAAAACTATTAAAAATATCAAACTATACTATTTAAATAAATAAAAAATTTAACAATAACAGATATGGCGAATTTTTTGTGACTAAATTATTTAATTTCATATTTGATAAATATAAATTTAAATAATTTAAGTTAATAATAATGATGATGATGATCGATGCAAGTAAGTACTTTTTTTTTTTAATGCGAAAGAAAAGAAGTACTCCTAATTAAATCAAAGGATGAGATGATGATTGATTTTGATTGATGAATGTTCATCATTTTCATCATCATTGTTATGATCATAACCTGAATGTTCATCATTTTCATCATCATCATTGTTATAATCATAACAATGATGATGAAAATGATGAACATTCATCAATCAAAATCAATCATCATCTCATCCTTTGATTTAATTAGGAGTACTTCTTTAATTTATAATTTTAAATTTCAATTATTAATTTAAGGAGAAGTAATTATTTAAAATATTTAATTCATGTAAGTAAATTTGATGTATGATTTTTCGTTTACATAAATTTATTGAAATGTGTTTTAATTCATAAATTAATGTAAATTACATAATTTTATTCAAGATATCATGGCAAAATTTTCATACATAAATTAATGTAATAATGTATTACATAAATTTATTAAAGATATAAAGATATCTTTACACTGCCTTTATATCCATTTGGTGAATGTTAAAATTATTTTATGCAGCAATAGATATTATTATTCTTAATGAATCCTGTTTTAGTGTTGGTGAAAAAGTTTCGTTATAATGTTCTCTTTATTCATGGGTATAGCCTCTTTCTACTAGACTTGCTTTATATTTATCAATTTTTCCTTCACCATCTCTTTTAATTTTGAAAACCCACCTGGAATCGATTATATTAGCTCTTTCAGGAACCTTTTCAATCTTTTTGAATACTTTCCTTTCTTTCATATTATTTAATTCGTTTTCCATAGTATTTATCCATTTATCTTTTTCTTTTCTTTTAAAAATTTCCTTATATGAATTTGGTTCTCTGATTTGATTAATTGTAGTTAAACATTCCCTTTTTCTTTTATTATTGTTCTCTTGTATTTCTCCTCTATAGTCATTTACGTTAATTCCTTCCACATTTTCCTCTACATTTGTATTTACATTAACATTTTTATTTAAACTTTTAACTTTTCTTTTTCCTTTATGCATTATTGTTTCATTTTCTCTACTTTTATTTTTGTTAAAATTTAGCGAATCATTATTAGTTATTTTAAAAATTTTAAAATTTTTATTATCACAGTCCATTTTTGATTCATTAATTTTATTTTTTGAATTAATTAAATTATTTTTTAATTAATACGATTTTAATAAATATTTATCTTTTAAAAACTATTTATTATCTTTATTTTTAAAAGTTAAATGTAAATTAGATTTTTGATTATTTTCTGAATAATTATTTTATATATTAATTTTATATTTATTTATAACTTCTTCAGGATTGTTTTTAGGATTTTTATTTAACTTTACAGGATTTTTGTCAGGATTTTCAGGATTTTCAGGATTTTCAGGATTTTGTTTTCAATATTTTTGTTTTCAATATTTTTGTTTTCAGGATATATTTGATTTATTAGGTTTGTATTAATTTTCGTATTATTTGTTTTTATTTTTATTTCCTTTGAATTCTTATTTTTTAATTTTGAATTGCTCGAGTGATTTTAAACATTAATTTTATCTGAATTAATTTTTAAATTAATTCTTTGAACAATTTCTTTATTATTATTATTATTATTATTATTATTATTATTACTATTATTATTATTATTATTATTATTATTATTATTATTATTATTATTATTATTATTATTATTATTATTATTATTATTATTATTATTATTATTATTATTATTATTATTATTATTATTATTATTATTATTATTATTATTATTATTGTTAACGTATGTTAATTTTATTAATATAAAGTTATAGTCTAGCTTAAGTTTAATAAAATATTAAATTAAATTATATTAAATATATTGTAATTACAAATTAAAATATAAATTAGTATGTATCTAGAACAAGCCACAATTAAATATAAAAACATGTAATTTTATCTGTACTTTAAATCTTTGTTAACCATTTATATAACACTTGCGTTATATATCTAATTATTAATAAATAAATATTAAACAATAATAGATTAAGAGTCTCAGTACTCTATAATAAATTACAAAGCTTTAAATTTAAAAATCGATTTTAACAAAGTATTAAGATGGCCTATCAATTTAACTTAGCTAAGGACCAACGTCTTCGTGGTGTATCCAATTTTGCCACATGGAATTTCCTTATCATGACTGCAGCTAGGAGATATGGAATGGAAGAATTCATTGAAGAAGATGTTATCTCTCACCTGAAGGATAATAACTATAGACTTAATCCTAATGAAGAATCTAAGACGGTAAAAGCTATCCTGAAGATTATTGAGGAATTACAATTAAATCGTGGAGAAAATGTAAACTACAATGAAGTGTTTACTCAAAACCGAAATAGAATCATTGCTAAAGCAGAAGAGAAAGACTCTCAGTTAATGCTTATGGTGATTCAAAACGTTGAAGAAAAAATATTAAGGGAAGTTAGTAGAATGAAGAAAACATTCACAATTATGGAAAAACTAACTTCAAAATACGGTGATAAGAATAATGACACTGAATACTGGCTCAAGAAATTGCGAAAACTTAAGGCAAATGACCGCAGCCAAATAATGAAGATGGCTGATAGCGTAAATGAAATATTCGGTGAAATGGAAGATGCCGGAGTAAATTTGACTGAAAGGGAAAAATTAAAGTACATGTTCAATATTTTACCAAATGACTTTAAAAACATTATAGATGTAACTTTAGAAACTACCGCCAGACAATTATATGAAAGTATAAAAGATAGAATTTCAGCTAGATCATATCTAGAAAATTGGGAAAATACAATGGATGAACATGATGATCATGATGATCCAATGGATATAGATCTAATTGAAAAACGTTATAAAAATAAAAACTATCATAAAGGAAAAGGTTTTGTTAAGAAAATAAACAGAAACAATAACAAAACTAACAAAAATTTATATTGTCATATTTGTGAGATAAGAGGACATCTCACAAAAGATTGTAAATACAATATGAAAGCAAGAGAAAACAAAAAAGAAGGGAGGCAACAATCACTCTACCAGAAAAACCATAAAAATGAAGAAAAAGAATTAAAATCATTTGGTTTAGTGGAAAAAATAACTTCTAAATATGAAGAAAGTGACAGCGAAAGAGATGATAATTTTGAAGACATCAGACCATTATGTGAACCACATATTAATGATGCTTTGCTAATTGAATCAATAAATGAACCATATAATATAGATAATGATGAAAAATCTGTAAACATAATTGAAAGAAATATAGAAAGTAACGAAACAGTTGAATGGTATTATGATAGTGGAGCTTACGAACATGTAACTAATGATAAAAACCTTTTGAAAGATTATAAAGAAGATTTTGTACAACTAAGATGTGCAAACAATACTACTTTAGACTTTGAAGGATATGGTAGTTGTGAATTTACCATAAACAACTACCATATAAAATTAAACAAAGTGTTATATTCAAAAAAGGCACATAAAAACTTGATAAGTGCCATCGAATTCGCAAAAATAGGTATAACATCCGTTATTGAGCCAATAAGTCAAGAAAAAGTAAAATTGACTATATCTGACTGTGATAAAAATGTTATCGGAACGTTTCTATCAACTGATTTTAATCAATTTAAAATAAACACAAAAAGTATAATAAATAATCAAAATATTTTATCATTAGATGATTTAGGGCAAAACAGTCTAGAAATATGGCACAGAAGAATGGGCCATCAATATATAAGAAATATTTCTAAACATTTAGAACTACACGAGATCAAGATCCCAAAATGTAAAGAATGTAAAGTAGTAAAAATGAAGCATTCCCCACATAATGGGAACAATCCTAAATCAAACAAGATACTTGAAGTTATACACTCTGACATTTCGGGGCCATATAACAGTTCTATTAATGACAAAAAATATTTTATAACTTTCTTGGACGAATATTCGTGGAAAGTTTGGCTCTTCACTTTAAAATCTAAAGCTGAAGCGCCAGACATTATAATCGATTTTCTAAAATACCTTAACAATCAATTTGATAATTATAAAGTTAAAATATTTAAAACAGATGGTGGTAAAGAATATAAAAATAAGAAAATAAGAAGATACTGTAAAGATAATGGAATTGAAAAATCATTCTCTCCACCATATTGTCCAGAAAATAATGGAAAAGCCGAAAGGATAAATCAAACAATAAAAAACACAGCTAAAACTTTATTATTTTGGGCAAAATTATCTGAAAATTTCTGGGAATATGCAGTAAGACATGCGGCTTATTTGTATAATATGATTCCTCATGAAGGAAATAATAATTTAATACCTGATGAAGTCATATCAGGAAAAAGTATTTCTTTAAAACACTTAAGAACTTTTGGATGTAAATGTTATTATATTGATAATATGGAAAACAAATCCAATTTCACTCCAAAAGCAAAGGAAGGAATATTTCTTGGTTTCAGCAAGAAAAATTACTCATATAGGATTATGGACATAAAAAACAAAAGAATACACCATGTCAGAGAAGTAGAATGTTTAGAGGAATGTCCAGCAAACTATATATATGAGAAAGAAGGATTTGTGGACCCATATTTCTCTTTTACAAAAATTGATAATAATATAGTAAATAATAATAATAATGAAAATAATCATATTATAAATGAAAATATAATTAATAATATAGAAAACATAAATAATGTTCTAAACAATGAAAATAATAATTTAAATGAAAACAATAATAATATTGATTTAAATAACATTATTGTAAACGATAATTTAAACAATATGAACATGGATAACGAGGATAATAAAATAGAAGCAGAAAATAATTTACATGATAATAACACGAAAATAATTATTAATATTTTAGATAATATGAATAATAATAAAAATATAGATAAAGGTAAAGAAAATATGGTTTATAATATTAACAACGACGATATAATTAATTTAAACAATAAAAATAACAAAATTAAAACCATAACCTTAGAAAAGGACACAAAAACAAATAAACTATTGGATTTTAATAAAACAAATAACACACATAACAATAAACACAATATTACTTTAGAACAAAATAATTTATACGCAAAAAATAATATTAATTCAAATGTAATTTCTGAAGTAAATAATGAAATTTCAACTAATGTAAAACATAGTAACAATAATATAGTTCGTTTAAATAAAAATTATAATAAACAAAATACTAACACAGTACTAGAAAACCAAAATATACTTCAAAAGGTCAATAACAATTCTTTAAATAATAATAATAATGATTTTATATTTACCAATATCCATGTAAACAATAAAAATAATTTGAATCATTCATTAAAAAACGTGGTAAATAATTCTTACATTGAAAAAGGTGAATGCAGTTATTCTTATAAAAATAAACATAATTGGGCAGAAAAAGGAAAAGATGCTGAAAATCCTTCAATTACCCATAAGGAATATAGTAAAAAATCCTGTAAAAATGATATCGTTTTACCGACTCTGATTAATACTGTTAACTCAAATATAAATGATTCCAAGCCAACCGAAAATTCCCCTGCCAGTACTCCTGTAAAAACGCTTAAAGAAAATATTGATATTTCTAAATTTAAAAATGAAAAAAATTTTAATAATAAAAATTATTCAAAAAATGAAGAAAATTTTAATTTACAACCATTGGATAATGGTAAAATAATTAAATCTTATAATTTAAATTCAGACCCAATAATGACGAAGAATAATAATATTATGAATAATAATTCCACTAAATTAAAATCTTTTAATACATCACGTGAATCTACAACATTTATTAATAAAGATAATAAGTTACATAAAATTAATGATAACAGTAATAAATCTATGAAACTTAAAAATTTTTCAAAAATTAATCAAAAATTTATTAATAAAATTTTTTTTCAAAATGTCAATAATAAAAATATAATTAATGATAATAATAAAATCAATACATCTGTAACAAATGATACTTTTGATAAAACATTTAAACTTTCCCTTAATAAATCTTTAAATAATGAAGATTCTGTCACTAAAAATATTAAAGATGACAATTTTAATAATAATATTATTGCTACTAATGAAAATTTACTAGATAATGTTGTTGATGATAATCTATCAATTAACAATTATAATTGTTCAAATTTAGATGAAAATGATGTTATTCCTATTGGCGATAAAACTCCCCAGGATTCTTATTCTATTAACCATGATTTAGGTTCTGATACTAATTACATTAATAATAATATTATTTCCATTATTTCTGACCAAGATGTAAATATGACTGATAATATGACAGGGATTAACAATCAGTCCGTACTCAAACGTCCTTTAAGTCCTGAAACTTTCTTTAATATTACTAATGATATCTCTCGGCCTAAATATGATGTTTCCAATAATGAAAAAATGGTTTTTACAATTTACTCTGATACACCTAATAGTTTTAATGAAGCTATTAATTGTCCTAATAAAAATTACTGGTATAAAGCTATACAAGATGAACTTAATAATTTATACAATAATAATGTTATGTCCATCGTTAATTACATTCCTAAAAACAAAAATCTTATTTCGACAAAATGGGTTTTTGCTACCAAAAAAGACTCTAATAATAATATTGTTAGATTTAAAGCTCGCCTAGTTGCTAGAGGTTTTAAACAACGTAGAGGTATTGATTATGAACTTACTTATTCTCCTACCTTAAACATTGATGGATTAAAGCTTATTATCGCTTTAGCAGCTAAGTTTAATTGGAATATCTACCAATTAGATATTAAAGCTGCGTATCTCAACGCTCCATTAGATACTGATATTTACACTACTATTCCACTAGGTGATACTAACTTTGGGCGGGGATTCTGGAAACTCAATAAAGCACTATACGGATTAAAACAATCCGGTAGGCAATGGAACCAAACGATTACAAAATTTTTAAATAAAAATGGATTTAAACAAATAAAATCTGAAAAGTGTATATTTAAATATTCAAAGAATAATAAAACCAAATGCATCATTGTAAAGATATTATTAATATCTTTAAATAATTTTAATTAAATTTAATCATAAATTTAAGTAAAATTAAAATAAATTTATTTGAAATCACGTGTATAAAATTATTGAAAATATTTTTAACATAATTTCGATTTTTTCCCAATCATACTAATAAATTAAAAATTTCTCTTGTGAAACTAGTATTTGAAAATCATTTCTTTTTATGTAATTTAATTTAAATAATAAGAGTTAAGGTTTTTCACAAGATAAATTAACAACATGAAACTATGCAATTAGTCATGTTGAAACTTACGGTATTTTATGCTAAATTTATATTAAATAATTATGACAACTTTTATATTATTTTTAAATAGAAAATATATAATAAATTTACTAATAATATTTAAATAATAAATAAATAATAAATGAACTCAATTAGAATTGATTATATTTATTTTAGTTATTAATTATAATTCTCTTTATTTAGTAATAGTTAATTATTTATTATTAGTTTAGGTTAGTATTGTTTTTAAATAAATAGCTAGATAATATAATTCAATAGGAATTATATATTATAAATGTAATAAGATAAAAATATAAATAGTTATCAAATTTCATGTATTTTAATCGATGTAATTGTTATTAACGATTTATTGTTAATAACACTAATAAGTAATAAAGATTATTTTAAAATCTAAATATAATAAAACTTATTTGTTTATAAAACATTTTTGTGTTATTTAGTGTTATTATAATTTTTGACTTATAATCTATTTTTTTAAATCAAAACTTTATAATAACAATTACCTTTTTCTCCCAATAAAATACGTTATAAGTCAAGATTATAACACGTGATACGTTAACAGTGGCTTGTGTGTGGCTTGATTCAAAAATATTTTTTTTTTACCAGTTTTAGATTATTGCTACCAGTTTTAGATTATTGCTACCAGTTTCAGAATATTGCCACCAGCTCTATAATATTGCTACCGAAATTACAATTACACGTCTTAGAACAAGATTCGAGAAACCATAAACCTTTAATATTTTAATTTATAACGTTTCGTTTACTCGACAGCACCGCTTCAAAGGATAGAGCTAGATCGACTAGATGAAAAAACGTTATAGTTTGAAATATTTATTTGTTTGATATTTTTGTTAAAGAAATTGCAAAAATTTAAGTCAATTTAAAATAATCAAATTGGAGGGATTTAACAACCTAATAAGAAGATTCGAAGACCTTAACCTGCAAGAAATGAATCAAGAGAATCATCAAGTTCTGCCCCGTAACAATCAAAAGATTGTTAACGAACCACCGCTATTTTCTGGAATCAAGAAGGACTTTGATGGCTTCCTTACAAGAGCTGAAATAGCTATGGAAGCCAATCCACAAGGTTTCAATAATGACCATACAAAGGTCAGATTTATAATTTCTTATCTTGTCGGTGATCCCTTGATATGGGCCTCAAACTTGCGAAGAAATAATGATCCCCTGCTCAATGTTTATGAAGATTTTATTCAAGAATTAAGAAATCAATTTGGAGAGCAGGACATGAGCACAGTTGTCGCAAACGGTAAATTATGCAGCATCCGACAACATAAATTTGGTCATGTTAGTGAGTATATAAATGAATTTAATAAAATCAGCAGACATTCAGATTTTAACGATTCTGCTAAGATTTATATGTTTGTAAAAGGACTTCACTACAAGATGAGGGAGCACCTTGCAGTGGTAAATCCAAATCCCAACAACTTAAGAAGACTTTTCACTGATGTCCTTAGTATCGAAAGCTTAACTAAGAGACATGAAATAAATGAATTTTTCTATCATAATTATTACCATCGTAAGGAAATAAATAATAATAATCATGCGTCTACTAGTGACCCAATGGAAATAGATTTATACAGAATCAAGAGAGGTCAAAGGAATACCAACTATTTCCCATCCAACAAGAAATTGTACCAGGAGAATGTTAACTCTAATGAAGAAGAAAGAAGAAAAGGTCTTTGCTACTATTGTAAGCAACCAGGGCATCTAAAATTTAATTGCCCGAACAAGAAGAGGCCCGCTACAGTTAAAATGATCAACAAGAAAGAAAGAAATGATAATATTGCATCTACTAGCTTAAGAAGAATCAGAAGAATCAACAGCCAAGAAGATATTTTGAAAGTCAGAAAAATTGTTGAAGAGCAAAACTCACTCTTGACCAAGAAAAGTAACATTATTGATTTTTATATCAAAACAAACGATACAGAAGAAGTAAAGGCAAGAGTTTTGATTGATTCTGGATCAGATCTTAACTTTATTCACCCAGAATTTGCGAAGGCTTTTGGAATCAAAACCCAACAAATTGAAGAACCATTCCGTGTTACTGGTCTTGGTTACGGAATATCAACAGTTAAAAAGGAAACGGAGAAGTGCATTTTACGTTTAAAAAATCACTTAGAAACCATTCAATTGTATGTACTCAGAATTCCTGATGTTGATATTATTTTAGGTCTACCTTGGATTGAGAAGCATTCGCCTTATAATTACCACGACGCAAAGAAGATCTCCTTTGGCTCAGGATTTTGCGCTAGACACTGTAATAACGGTAAAAGAAAAAGGAAAAACAAGAACAAGAAAAGGAACAAAGGAAAAGAACCTGCTACCAACCTAGAAGAAAACAAAGTTATTATTGAAGAATCAAGAAAAAGAAAACCTCTCTTTGACTCTGATTCCGACTCTGACTCAGAAGAAGAAATTTCTATTCGTGGCCGCCGAACTCGTATTAGAACTTGCTCTGAATTTAATAATTATGATAGTGATAGTGATATTAATGATACTTTTATGTTAGATAATTTTAGTGATAGCATTAGTGATAGTGATAACTTTAGCGATAGTGATGATATTATTGTTATGAATTGTGATAGTAAAATTAGTACTAATAGTTTAAGGATTTTAAAGAAAATTTGTGAATCTAGTAAATGTAAGAAATTAAATGTAATTGAAAAATGTAATGATGAAGATAATAATTTAAATAAAGATGGTGAAAAGGTCGAAGTACCTGAAATCTATTTGATGTTTAAAGAAGTGTTTAATGAAAATAATTGTAATGTGTTACCTCCGCATCGTAATTATGATTGTGAAATTAAATTAAAAGATAATTGTAGTCTATTTTATGGTCCGTTGTACCCTTTAACTGAAACGGAGAGAGAAGAATTAAAGAAATATTTAGAAGAGAATTTAAAAAAGGGTTTTATTAGGAAATCTTCTTCTCCTGCTGGTGCACCTATTTTATTTGTTAGAAAAAAGGATGGTACCTATAGACTAGTTATTGATTATAGAAAATTGAACGAAATGACCATCCGTAACTCTTATCCACTTCCTTTAATTAGTGAATTGTTGGATAGAGTTAAAGGTGCTAAATATTTTACTAAGTTAGATTTAAAATCTGCTTATAACTTAGTAAGAATTAAAGAAGGTGACGAGTACAAAACTGCCTTTCGTACAAGATACGGGCACTTTGAATATCTCGTTATGCCTTTTGGGCTTAAGAATGCCCCTGCTACATTCCAACATTTTATAAATGATGTTCTCAGTGATTACCTAGATGATTTTGTAATCTCTTATATTGATGACATTTTAATTTATTCTAATACTTTAGAAGAACATCATGTACATGTTAAGAAAGTTTTAAGAAAATTGTTAGAGAATCATTTAGTTGTTAAATTAGAAAAGTGTGAATTTGATGTAACTGAAACTACTTTTCTTGGTTATGTTTTATCAAGAGATGGAATTAAAATGGATAAAGAAAAAGTTAAAGCAATTTTAGATTGGCCTGTTCCAACAAACGTTAAAGAAATTCAATCGTTTATTGGACTTTGTAATTATTACAGAATTTTTATTAAAGACTTTGCGAAAATTGCAAATCCTCTCCACAAATTAACTAGAAAAAATGTTCCTTTTAATTGGAGTTCTGAACAACAAAAAGCGTTTGATACTTTAAAAGAATTATTTACTACTGCTCCTATTTTGAAACATCCTGATAGCAACAAACAATTCATTGTTGAAACTGATGCTAGTAATTTTGCTGTTGGTGCAATTCTTTCTCAGGAATTTGATGGGCATTTGCATCCAATTGCTTTTATTTCTACTAGCTTAACTAAATCCCAAAGAAATTACCCTATCTATGACAAAGAACTTCTTGCTATTAAAGTTGCATTGGAAGGATGGAGACATTACTTAGAAGGAGCTCGCCATCAGTTTATTATTTATACTGATCATAAAAATTTAACCTTTCCTCGAAAACCCGAACTCCTTTCCCAACGTCAAATCCGTTGGTATGAATTCTTATCTAGATTTGATTTTAAACTAATTTACAGAGCTGGTAAAAAGTCAGGTAAACCAGATATTTTATCAAGACGTAGTGATCATTTATTTGCTAGTGTTCGTCCTATTTCATGCGTTATTAATTCATGTAGTTTTAAGAATGATTCTTTAATCTCCTCTATTCATGATTCTCTAGCTAATGATGAATTCTATTGCAAAATAACTGAATTTCTTAAAAATGATAAATCAAAAGATCCCCCTTTTAGTAAAATCGATAAATTTTCTCTTGACAAAAATGGTTATTTACTTTTTGAAAATTTAATTTATGTTCCCAATAAAATTAGAATAAGAGTTTTAGAACTCCATCATGACTCTATTTCTGCTGGTCATTTTGGAATTAATAAAACTATTGAACTTATTTCTCGAAATTTCTGGTGGCCTAAATTACAAAAAGATGTTAAAATGTTTATTAAATCTTGTGAAATTTGTTCAAAATCCAAAATCCCAAGACATAAGCCATATGGTTTACTTTCTCCACTTTCTACACCAAATAGAGCCTGGTCTGCTATCTCTATGGATTTTATTGTTGAACTTCCGAAATCCAAAGATATGACCACTATAATGGTTGTTGTGGATCGCTTAACTAAAATGGCTCATTTTATACCTTTTAGATGTCTTCCTACTGCTTCTATTGCTGCTGATTCTTTCATTGCTAATATTTTTAAACTTCATGGTTTCCCCGATTCTATTATTTCTGATCGTGGTTCTCAGTTTACCTCTGATTTTTGGAATCGTCTTTGCTCTCTTTTAAATATTAAGCATTCTTTTTCTACTGCTTATCACCCGCAGACCGATGGTCAAACGGAGAGGGTGAACTCGATATTGGAACAATATCTTCGTTGTTTCATTAACGAAAAACAAAATAATTGGTTTGATTTATTACCTTTTGCAGAATTTTCTTATAACAATACTTTACAACAATCAATAAATCAATCACCATTTTTTGCAAATTATGGATTTAATCCAAAGTTTAATCCCGAGATTCCTTCAAACGAGAATCCACATAGAGCTGAAAAAAGAATATTGAATATTAACGAAAACATAAAGTTTTTAAAAGAAAATTTAGAACAAGCGAAAAAGACTTATAAAAAATATGCAGATTTAAAAAGAATGGATTCTCCTGATTTTAAAGTAGGAAATAAAGTTTATCTTTTAAAGGGTAATACAACAAAGAAAAATAAAAAATTATCTGATCAACTAATAGGACCCTTTGAAATCATTAGAAAAGTTAGTGATTTAGCGTATGAACTTAAACTTCCTAATAATATGCGCTGTCACCCTGTATTCCATGTTTCGCTCCTCGAACCTTACCATGAAAATGAATTCCCAAACAGAAGAAATACTCGTAGAAGAAATATTAATCTTACTACGGATACAATTAATAGAAGTCCTGAAAGAATAATTAAAATGAAAACTTTTAACAATAAAAATCGTTACTTGATTAAATGGAAAGGATGCGATTCTAATGAAAATACTTGGATCGATGAAGATCAAATTTTTGATAAACAATTAATACAAGAATACTATAGAAAAGAAAAGAAGAATAAATCTTCGAATATTAACAATGAATTTTGCCAACTACCTGAAGATTCGAACGAGTACTATGTTAGGCATAAATATCAACCTTTTGTGATCGATCTTCCTTCCTAAAGTTAATCTCGCAGGAGCTCGACTTAAAGGGCGAGATTGTAAAGATATTATTAATATCTTTAAATAATTTTAATTAAATTTAATCATAAATTTAAGTAAAATTAAAATAAATTTATTTGAAATCACGTGTATAAAATTATTGAAAATATTTTTAACATAATTTCGATTTTTTCCCAATCATACTAATAAATTAAAAATTTCTCTTGTGAAACTAGTATTTGAAAATCATTTCTTTTTATGTAATTTAATTTAAATAATAAGAGTTAAGGTTTTTCACAAGATAAATTAACAACATGAAACTATGCAATTAGTCATGTTGAAACTTACGGTATTTTATGCTAAATTTATATTAAATAATTATGACAACTTTTATATTATTTTTAAATAGAAAATATATAATAAATTTACTAATAATATTTAAATAATAAATAAATAATAAATGAACTCAATTAGAATTGATTATATTTATTTTAGTTATTAATTATAATTCTCTTTATTTAGTAATAGTTAATTATTTATTATTAGTTTAGGTTAGTATTGTTTTTAAATAAATAGCTAGATAATATAATTCAATAGGAATTATATATTATAAATGTAATAAGATAAAAATATAAATAGTTATCAAATTTCATGTATTTTAATCGATGTAATTGTTATTAACGATTTATTGTTAATAACACTAATAAGTAATAAAGATTATTTTAAAATCTAAATATAATAAAACTTATTTGTTTATAAAACATTTTTGTGTTATTTAGTGTTATTATAATTTTTGACTTATAATCTATTTTTTTAAATCAAAACTTTATAATCATAGGTTTATATGTAGACGATATGATCATAACTGGTGAAGACAAAGAAATACAAAATATAATTACAAAAATTAAAGAAAAATTTAAAATATCAAATTGTGGACCAGCCGAATTCATACTTGGCATAAAAATTGAAAAACAAAAGAATAAATATATTATATCACAAAATAGTTTTATAAATAATATGTTAGACAAATTTAATATAAAAGAAATGAGAAAAAGAAAAACACCATGCACAGGAGACAACACTATCTCTGAAAATAATAAACCTTTCAATAAAACAATCTACAAGAGTGCTATAGGTTCCTTAATATATCTATCAAAATGCACAAGGCCAGATATCGCATTCTCCGTGAACAAGGCTGCCAGAAAATCAGAAAAACCCACAATATCAGACTGGAATAAAATAACAAATATTTTCAGATATATAAATAGTACTAAAGATTATAAAATTGTATATGATGGACAAGGGGAAATAATAGCATACACTGATGCCGATTTTGGAGGTGATCTAAATGACAGGAAATCTACGTCTGGTGGAATAATACTTATGGGAAACAGTCCCATATGCTGGATTTCTAAAAAACAAACATGTGTAGCTACGTCTACAGCAGAAGCAGAATACATTAGCACATCCGAAAATATTAAAAAAATTCTATGGATCAGAAATATTTTAAAAGAATTAATAAATTATAATAAAACAATTACCATTTTCACAGATAATTTAGCAAGTAAAATAACTATTGAAAATGGTGAAATCAATACAAAGTTAAAACACATAGATATTAGATTTCATTTTAATAGAGATAATATAGTAAAAAGGAAAGTAAAATTAGAATACAAAGATACAAAAGAAATGTTAGCTGACGCTCTCACTAAAGATGTTAATGGTACAAAAATGAGTATATTTGCAAATAAGATTTTTAATATTAAAAAATCTAATTTGAGGGGGAGTGTTAACGTATGTTAATTTTATTAATATAAAGTTATAGTCTAGCTTAAGTTTAATAAAATATTAAATTAAATTATATTAAATATATTGTAATTACAAATTAAAATATAAATTAGTATGTATCTAGAACAAGCCACAATTAAATATAAAAACATGTAATTTTATCTGTACTTTAAATCTTTGTTAACCATTTATATAACACTTGCGTTATATATCTAATTATTAATAAATAAATATTAAACAATAATAATTATTATTATTATTATTATTATTATTATTATTATTATTATTATTATTATTATTATTATTATTATTATTATTATTATTATTATTATTATTATTTGGAATAATAGTTTTAACATTTTGTTTATTGTTATCTTCATAAATTTCTTTGTTTACATTTAAATAAGAATACTCTTCATTTGAATTATTTTCACTCAAATTATTTTCACTTGAATTATTTTCATTTGAATTATTATTATTTGAAGTATTTTCAACTAAATTTTTATTTGAATTATTTCAATTATAATTGTAAAGATTTAATAAAATCTTTAATAATTAATTATTACATAATTAATTAATGTAATAAAATTACATAAATTTATGATTTACGTATATTAAAATTAATTATAAATTTATGTAAACTTTTCATAAAGGAAAAATTATTATTTAAATAATTTTGGATAATAACTTAAATCTAAATAATTTATTTAAGTTAGTTAATTTAGTTTAGTTTATTTAAAATAGTTATTCTATTTAATTTAGTTAATTTAGTTAATTCAGTTTAGTTAGTTTAAAATACTTTAAAATTAATTTCGGAATAGTTTTAAATAGTTAAAATTAGTTTAAATAGTTTATAAAAATAGTTTTAAATTGTAAATATATAAACATTAGTATTAATAATATTTATATAATAAATATATAATAAATGAGTTGTTATTGAATTTAATTATTATTGTAAATAAGTTGAAAGTTTATTGAATTAATTATTGTTTAGTTTAGTTAATTATTATTTAATAAAATTATTAATAAATATTTTGTTTATAAATAAATAGTAATATATGTAAATTAGATAGAAATAATATATTATAATGTAATAATGAAAAAATATAAATACATGTAAATTTCTATAATTAAATCGATGTATTAGTTATTGACTATATGTGTAAAGATATCTTTATATCTTTAATAAATTTATGTAATTCATTATTACATTAATTTATGTATGAAATTTTTTCCACGATATCTTGAATAAAATTATGTAATTTACATTAATTTATGAATTAAAGCATATTTCAATAAATTTATGTAAACGAAAAATCATACATCAAATTTACGTACATGAATTAAATACTTTAAATAATTATTTCTCCTTAAATTAATAATTGAAATTTAAAATTATAAATTAGAACTTAAATTATTTAAATTTATATTTATTAAATATTTATTAAATAATTTAGTCACAAAAAATTCGCCAAATCTGTTATTGTTAAATTTTTATTTATTTAAATAGTATAGTTTAATATTATTAATAGTTTTTAGTTTAATTTTAAATTAGTTAAAATATTTAAATAGTTATAATAAAAAATAGTTATAATAAAAAATAGTTAATTAGAAAATTATACTATAATTAGTTTTAGTTTAAATATTTTATTATTTTATAAAATTAATTATTATTAATATTTAAATTGAATATATGTAAATTAAATTAATTTAATATATTAGAATATAATTAAGAAAAAATATAAATATTGTAAATTTTCTTTAATTGAAAAAAGGTAATTGTTATTTTTTTTATAATTTGATAGTTCATAACATAATAAGAACTATTAAATAAAAGTTTTTTAATAAACCAAATATTTTTAATAAAAAAGAATTTATTTAATATAGAGTTTTTGTATTATTATAATCTGTTTTAAAATAAAACACTTTATAATATGATAGTTAATGTAATGAATCCGTCAATAAAAAAAACAGATTATAACAATAAAAAAAAACACTACAATTTAAACAAATAAAATTAAAGTAATTTCTTTTATTAATAAATTCTTTTATTAATTATAAACTTCTTTTATGTTATTAACTGTAAAATAGTTAATAACTAATACATCGATTAAATTAAGAAAAATTACATGTATTTATATTTTTTCTTATTACAATATTAATATATGATGTTATTTAATAATATATATAAAACTATTTATTTATAAACAAAAGATTTTTTAATTAATAATTTTTTATTATTTATTAATTTACTAAAACTAAAATTAATTTTTTAAACTCTTTATTTTATTTATTATTTTAATGCTTATAATAATTTTAATTATATATTTAATATTGAAAAACTATTTTTATAAATATTAACTATTTAAGATTATTCCTAAATTAATATTTAACTATTTAAAACTAAACTAAATTAACTAAACTAATTAAAAAATATTTTCAATTAAAAAAATAATTAAATTTTATTTCAATAAATTTTATATTAAAAAAATAATTCATATACATTAAATAAATTAATTGTACAAAAAATTAAGTTATTTAATGTATTAAAGATTTATTAAATCTTTACAATCTCACCCTTTAAGTCGAGCTCCTGCGAGACATACGATTTAGTCCATTTGCTGGTAGATCAATTACAAATGGTTGATATCTATGTCTAACATAGATTTCATTATCACTCAAAGTATTTTCTTCTATGTTTGTCCTATTCTTTTTGGTTCGACGATAATATTCCTGAATCAATTGTTTGTCATAAATTTGATCTTCATCAATCCAAGTATCCTCATCAGAATCAAGTCCTTTCCAAGATACAAGAAAACGATTCTTTCCTCTATATTTTCTCATATTAACAATCTTTTCTGGAACTTTATCAAAAGTGTCAGTGGTCAAATTAATATTCTTTCTTTTTCTTTTATTTCTGTTTTCGAATTCATTTTTATGATAAGGTTCAAGTAATGATACGTGAAAAACAGGATGAAAACGCATATTACTTGGGAGTTTAAGTTTATAAGCAAGTGAACTAATTTTCACAACAATTTCAAAAGGACCAAGCATTTGATTAGCAAGTTTTTTCTTAACATTTTTAGTAGTACTTCCTTTAAGTAACCAAACTTTGTTACCAACTTGGAAATCAGGTGAGGGTAATCTTCTTTGATCCGCATATTTTTTGTAAGTTTCTTTAGCTTTATCTAAGTTTTCTTTCAGAAATTTAATATTTTCGTTAATATCTTTAACTCTTTGATCAGCTCTATGAGGTCTTTCATTAGATGGAATTTCTAGACTAAATCTAGGATTGAATCCATAGTTAGCAAAAAATGGGGATTGATTGATTGATTGTTGTAAAGTATTGTTATAAGCGAATTCAGCAAAAGGTAATAAATCAACCCAATTTGTTTGTCGTTCATTTATATAACAACGAAGATATTGTTCCAATATCGCGTTCACCCTCTCTGTTTGACCATCAGTCTGCGGATGGTTTGAAGTTGAAAACGAATGCTTAATACAAAGTAAGTCACATAATCTATTCCAAAATTCAGAGGTGAATTGGGTACCTCTATCAGAAATAATGGAATCAGGGAAACCATGCAATTTAAAAATTGAATTAATAAAAGCATCAGCGGCAATTGAAGTAGTAGGAAGACAACGAAGGGGGATAAAATGAGCCATCTTTGTTAAACGATCAACAACCACCATAATAGTAGTCATATCTTTGGATTTTGGCAATTCAACAATGAAATCCATTTAAATATCAGCTCAAGCTCTATTTGGTGTGGATAATGGGGATAACAAACCATACGGCTTATGCCTTGGAACTTTAGCACGACAACAAGTTTCACAAGACTTAATAAATTTCTTAAAATCATGTCGTAACTTTGGCCACCAAAAGTTTCTGTAAATTAAATCCGAAGTTTTATTTACACCAAAGTGACCAGCTGTTACCGAATCATGGTGCATTTCTAGAATTCTTGTACGAATATTTTCCGGAACATAGATTAAATCATCATAGAGAAGAAATCCTTCATCATCAATTACACATTTATCAATATTTCTAATAGGAGCAGTATCTTTATTATTACTAGAAAGAAAAGTTTTAATTTTGTTATACAATTCATCATCTTTAAGTGAATTTAAAATTGAATTACATAAGCAATCATCAGAAGCATTACAGTTAATAACACGACAAGAAACAGTCTGAGGGTAATTAAAAAGATGATCACTTCTTCTAGATAAGATATCAGGTTTTCCAGACTTCTTACCAGCACGATAAACTAAATTAAAATCGAAACGAGAGAGAAATTCATACCAATGGATTTGACGTTGCGAGAGCATTTCAGGCTTTCTAGGAAAAGTCAAATTTTTATGATCGGTATAAATTGTAAAAGGATGACGAGCACCTTCTAAATAGTGACGCCATTCCTCAAGAGCAACTTTAATTGCTAGAAGTTCTTTATCGTAGATTGGATAATTCTTTTCTGATTTGGTTAAGCTAGATGAGATATAAGCTATTGGGTGTAGTTGACCATCGTATTCCTGAGAAAGAATCGCACCAACAGCAAAATTAGAAGAATCAGTTTCAACAACAAAAGGCTTATTACTATCAGGGTTTCTCAAAATAGGAGCAGATGTGAACAACTCTTTTAATTTATCAAATGCCTTCTGTTGATCAGGACCCCAGTTAAAGGATACATTTTTTCTTGTAAGTTTATGCAAAGAACGGGCGATTTTAGCAAAATCTTTAATAAAAATCCTATAATAATTGCATAAACCAATAAAAGATTGAACTTCCTTAACTGTGGTTGGAACAGGCCAATCAAGAATGGCTTTAATTTTATTGGGATCAACCTTTAAACCATCTTTCGATAAAATATAACCAAGAAAAGCAGTTTCAGAGACATCAAACTCACATTTCTCGAGTTTGACATATAAATTATTTTCTAATAGTTTCTTAAAAACTTTCTTGACATGAATATGATGTTCTTCTAAACTTTTTGAATAAATTAAAATATCATCAATATACGAAATAACAAAATCATCTAAGTAATCACTAAGAACATCATTTATTAAATGCTGAAAGGTTGCAGGGGCATTTTTTAACCCAAAAAGCATAACCAAATATTCAAAATGTCCATAACGAGTACGAAATGCTGTCTTATACTCATCACCTTCTTTTATTCTTACTAAGTTATAAGCAGATTTTAAATCCAACTTAGTAAAGAATTTTGCACCTTTAACTCTATCTAGTAATTCACTAATTAAAGGAAGAGGATAGGAATTACGGATGGTCATCTCATTTAACTTTCTATAGTCAACACATAATCTCAATGAACCATCCTTCTTTTTAACAAACAATATAGGTGCTCCAGCAGGAGATGTCGATTTCCTAATGAAACCTTTTTCTAAATTTTCTTTGATATACTTCTTCAATTCGTCTCTTTCTACTTCTGTTAAAGGATAAATAGGACCATAAAATAAATTTGAATTATCCTTTAATCTTATTTCACAATCATACTCACGATGTGGAGGGAGTATGTCGCAATTTCTTTCATTGAATACTTCTGTATAATTTTTATAAATAGGAGGTATTCCTATAATTTTTTGATTTAATTTATTTTCGAAATTACTAATTTTTAAACAATTACAGATACAACACAAATTTTTTACAGAACACTTTTTAGAAATATACTTTTTACTTTCATCTTTATTTAAATTATCATTATGATTACAATTTTTTGTTACATTATTACATAAAACATCAATTTTACAAATTTTATTTAATTCATCCAAATTAATATTATTACTATCACTAAATTCATAAATTTCATCATCATTATCAAACATAAAACTATCATTTACATCACTATCATAATTAATTATACAAAAATTTTTTAAACCATTAAGTTCTTCATTTTCACTACAAGTTTTAATACGAGTACGACGACCTCTAATCGTAATTTCTTCATCAGAATTCATATCGGAGTCAGATTCAAAGGAATACTTACGCTTAGGATTAATTTTTTCCTTTGTTAAGGAAAGTTCTTCATATGGTTCCTTTCCTTTAGAAGAAATTTTGTTTAACTTCTTTTTATTTTTATTTTTTCTATTTCTTTTTCCTACATTACAGTGTCGAGCACAGTATCCTGAACTGAAAGAGATTTTCTTTGAATCATGGTAGTTAATAGGGCAATGTTTTTCAATCCATGGGAGTCCTAAAATGATATCTACATCAGGGATACGAAGAGAGTGTAATTGAATTATTTCATAATGATTCTTAAAACGAAGAATACATTTCTCGGTGATTTTCTTCACAGTAGATAAACCATAACCCAAACCAGCAACTTTAAAGGAGTTATCAATATTCATAAGTTTAATGTTGTTTACTCTAGCAAATTCTGGATGTATACAGTTAATATCAGAGCCGGAATCAATGAGAACCTTTGCTTTAACCTCATCGGATTCATTTGTTTTAATATAAAAATCAAGTATGTTAGTCTTTCCTTTAAAATTTATATTCTCATTTTCAACAATATCCAAAACTTTGTAGATATTATCATACTTTTCAACTTTCTTAATTCTCCTAACAGAAGAAGAGGTAGATATAGAAGTGGCAGAAGAAGAGGGATCTTCATTTGGAACTTTATTAATCATTTTGAAGTTTTTTGGTTTTATTCTATTTGGACAATTAAATTGAATGTGTCCAGCTTCACCACATTTAAAACATAGTCTCTTCTTTCTTCTTTCTTCAATATTTGATTTGTTTTCAATGTAGTTCTTGTTGTGTGATGGGAAATATCTTGTGACTTTTTGACCTTTTTTAATGCGATAAAGATCCACATCCATTGGATCGTCTTGATTATAATTTCTACGGTCTTGATGAGTTAAGTAATATTCTTGGATGTCGTTTCTCTTGGTAAGGCTTTCTATATTCACAGATTCCCTAAATAGCTGCTCTAAGTTGTTGGGATTTGGATTTACGAGAGCTAAACGTTCTCTCATCTTGGGATGGAGTCCTTTAATATACATAAAGATTTTTGCGGACTCATTAAAGTTCGAGTATTGGCTTATCTTCTGGAATGCAGTGATGTATTCCATAACGTGGCCATACTTGAACTGACGAATATTGTTAAGTTTCCCATTAGCGACAGCAGCATCAACGTCAGGGTCGCCAAAGTTTCTTCGTAGTTCATTAATGAAGTTCTCATAGTTTCTAAGAACTTCGTTATTATTCCTCCGTAAGCAAGAAGCCCAGTTAAGTGCTCTTCCAGTAAAATATGAGATAACGAACATGACCTTCCTTCTATCATCGGGGAACCTTCGTGGATTTGCCTCGATAGCTAACTCTATCCTTGTCAAAAATCCATCGAGGTCCTTCGTAGCTCCCGAGAATAAGGGAGGGTCGTTGATGATCTTCAGTTGAGGAGCTGGATTAAGTTGTTGTTCCATTTGATCCTTAAGATTTAAATTTTGAAATATAAGATCCAATTCTTCCAACTTGATTAATTTATTTGTATACTTAGATTTCAACTAATATTTTATTTATTTTCTGACCTGCTTATTTATTAAGGTATTTACTTATATAATTTATTTTATTTATTCTAAATTATTTTCGTTCTAGTAATTAATTATTATTATATTAATATTATATTATTATTCATAAAGTCGTCAGCACGATATCCAATTGTAATGGTGTGCGACGAGTAAACGAAACAAATATAATATAATATAATAATATTAACTAATATGTTATTAAAGAGCCACAATAGAAATAAAACACCTTGAAGATAAAGTGCAAAAGACAACACAGTAACGATAAACACGGTATGGATCAAACACAGTAGAAACCAAACACAGTAGAAACCAAACACAGTAGAAACCAAAAACAGTAGAAACCAAAAACAGTAGAAACCAAACACAGTAGAAACCAAAAACAGTAGAAACCAAACACAGTAGAAACCAAAAACAGTAGAAACCAAACACAGTAGAAACCAAACACAGTAGAAACCAAACACAGTAGAAACCAATCACAGTAGAAACCAAACACAGTAGAAGAATCCAAACGCAATAGTAGTTTTTTACTTGTTATAACGTGTTTTTTGTTTAAATCTTAGTGGGTATTAGTTATTGTAATGAATCCGTCAATAAAAAAAACAGATTATAACAATAAAAAAAAACACTACAATTTAAACAAATAAAATTAAAGTAATTTCTTTTATTAATAAATTCTTTTATTAATTATAAACTTCTTTTATGTTATTAACTGTAAAATAGTTAATAACTAATACATCGATTAAATTAAGAAAAATTACATGTATTTATATTTTTTCTTATTACAATATTAATATATGATGTTATTTAATAATATATATAAAACTATTTATTTATAAACAAAAGATTTTTTAATTAATAATTTTTTATTATTTATTAATTTACTAAAACTAAAATTAATTTTTTAAACTCTTTATTTTATTTATTATTTTAATGCTTATAATAATTTTAATTATATATTTAATATTGAAAAACTATTTTTATAAATATTAACTATTTAAGATTATTCCTAAATTAATATTTAACTATTTAAAACTAAACTAAATTAACTAAACTAATTAAAAAATATTTTCAATTAAAAAAATAATTAAATTTTATTTCAATAAATTTTATATTAAAAAAATAATTCATATACATTAAATAAATTAATTGTACGAAAAATTAAGCTATTTAATGTATTAAAGATTTATTAAATCTTTACAGTTAATAACAAAAAAGAGATTTAATTTTTTTTAATTAATAAAGATTATTTTATTTAAAAAAACGAATTTTTATTACGTGTTTTTTTATTTTGGTGTTAAAATTTGTTATTTGTAATCTGTTTCTGATAGAACTCTTTACAATAATATTTTCTTTTAAAATAAACGCGTCAATTTCGTTGTTTTTGTATATAATGGTAATTTCTTCTTCATCATAGTCATTTAATTCTAATATCTCTTTACCTTTATTTTGTTTTTATTTAAAATAGATACTTTTTCGTCGTCAATACCCTTTCTCTCACTTTTATTAAAGTAAGTATCTTTGTTAACATTTCTATCTAGAATAATATCATTATTATTATTGATTAATTTATTCTTTTCATTATTAATGTTTATATTATTTTTAATATATATTTTTCTTCGTTATAGTTCTGTTTACTTGTTGAACTTTCTTCTAATTTTTTCTTTCTGTTTTGCTTCACCAAACGAAAGCGTGTTTGTTTTTGTATTACTGTGTTTTATCAACGTGTTTATGTTCTCAAGTATCTCTTCTATTAATTTAAATTTTTTCTCAAGAATGCTCTTTTTCTTTTTGACTTAATGAAAGACTTTCTTCTTCTTTATCTTTATTTGGATCATTGTTTGAATTATTTAGAATATCTTGTATGTCTAAATTGACCAATATCTTCTTCTACTATTCATTCACTGTTATTATCTCTTTGACTTCTGTTTTCTTCATTGTTCTCTTCTTGTGGATCTTCTTCTATTTCTTTATTTTCTTGGATAATATTAGTTATATCATTCCTGTTGTAATAATTTCTTTCTTCTAGGTTATTCATTAATGTGCTTTCATATTGCGTTTCAGTTTCTTCACTTTCATATCTCCTTGCTTCAGATACATAATCAAAGTTAAAATTACCTGGCTGATCTTCAAGAAATTCTACCACACGTTTCACATATATTTTCATTTTATCAATATTGAATATTCTGTACTCTGTTGAGTCTTCGTCGTATCCCAGAAGGATTCCTTTTCTTGAATTACTCCTAAATTTTTCTGTATTTACTTCATAATAGTAAATTTTACATCAAAATACGTGTTATTATTGTCCACTTTCTTTTCGTAGAATACTTCATACGGGATCTTTTTATTATTTCCATGATGCGGTACCTGTAAAGATGTGATTATCCCAATCACATTTTAAATTAAAAATTTTTCTTGTGTAATTCAAAAATGTAATTATTCTTTGATTTATAAAATAATAAGCAAAGTAAATAAATCATATGAACTAAATTTTTGAATTATAATCTTTAAGCCACAAGATAAATTTTTAATGTAATAATTTTTATAAAATTTAATTTTGAGAAAATAATTTAAATGAATTAAAGTTTAAAACAAAATAAATTAATAATTTATTTTGTGAAAATTAAGTTTCAAAATTTAATCATGACTCCTTTAACATTGTTTTTAAATCGAAAATAAATAAAGACTTTACTTATAATATTAAAATAATAAATAGATAATAAATGTACTTAATTTTAATTATTTAGTATTTAGTTTAATTAATAATTATATTTTTCTAAATTTAGTTATAGTTTATAAATTTATTATTTAATAAAATTCATTAAGATAGTTTTATATTAAGATATATGTAATTTAAATAAAATAATATATTATCAATGTATTTAGGAAAAGTATAAATAGAAGATACTTTTCACATTTTTTTTTTTTCGATGTAATTGTTATTAACTATTAAAAAATATATAATATTAAGAAAAAATATTTTTAATAAAAACTTTTAATAAAATAAATTCTTATTGTGTCTTGTTATTGTAATCTATTTTAGTATTTTCTTTTACAGTACCCTATTGTGCACATAATTAGCTGTCCTTAAAGCATCTTTCCAAAATCTTCTACATAGTTGACTATCTAATAGCATTGCGGTAGCAATTTGAATAAGTACTCCGTTTAGTCTTTCTGCTCTACCGTTTTGTCGAGGATTCCCTGGTACAGTGAATTGTTTCGTGATTCCGTATTTGTTACATATTTCTTTAAAATTATTTGAAGTAAATTCTGTTCCATTATCACTTCTTAAATATATCATATTTGAATTTGTTTCATTTTTAATTTTAATATACCATGTTTCAAATACTTAGTATACTTCTGACTTCTTCTTTACTGTAAGTACCCAACCATATCTATCTAAAATAGTTACAAAATAGCAATTTCAGTAAATTGATGGTGGTGCCGGTCCAACAAGATCTATATGTACTAATTCAAGAATTTTTCTTGAATTATTCTGCGCTTTACCATATGGTTCATTCTTCATTTTTGCTTGCATACAGATTTCACTCTTATCTACTTTGTTTCCATAAGTCAAGTGCCCAATACTTCGGTGCCATAGAATATCATTTTCTTTGGTGTTGACGTTATTACATAGTATATTGCTACTTTTAATGAATACTTCGAAAACATCGTTATCATTAGCTTTAATTTTTGAAATTGTATTAAAATACTTATTTAGGATATACGCATATACATCATCATATTCTTTTATAAATACTATTACATATTCATCTCTTGCTAGTTTACTAATCGAAATTAAATTTCTTTTGATATCTGGAAACATATAATACTTCTTTTAGTTTTAATAATTCCTTGTTCATATTTTCTTGTATCTCTCCAATGTGTGTTGAGTTGGTTGTATTCTCATTAGCATAATTTATCTCTTCCACGTGTTCCTCTTCATTCGTTAGTATACTTTTGTTTTGGGTCATATGATTAGATGCACATGAATCTAGAGTCCACCAACTACATTCTACATGATTTTTAGCTAAGTTATTATTAAATACATTATTGCATTGTTTTGTATTGCCACTACATGGATTTTCAAAAGAAGTGTTGTAATTCAGAACAAACAAATCACTAAGATTTAATTTATTATTGTCTGTTTCTGTTATTATCTTATTGGCTTGTTTTTTGTTTACCTAGCCTCCCTTGTTTCTTATCGAATTCTTGTGACATCTTTCTTTTAATCTTGTAATCTCTTTAAAAATGACCGAATCTGTGGCAAAAGAAACATTCAATATTAGAATTAGTTTTTCTACCTTCTCCATTACCTTTTTCAAAATTTCTTTTTAGATGTCTTCTAAAGTCTTGATTTCCTCCTTTTCCTTTTCCTTGGCTTTGGATCGTAGTACTGAATACATGTTGTATTCCTATCATCTTTCCTTTTTTTTTTCTTCGACTTTCTTGAGCCGTTCTACAAGCCCTAATGTATATTCTTTACAACTTTTCCAGTCTTTTTGAACAAAAATATTTATGTTTTGATATTCTTCTGGTAAAGAGTTAAATAATAGTAATTTCTTTTCCTCATCTGTAACCACAACATTCATATATTCTATCATATTAATATTCTTGCTTAATTTTGTTAAAAACCAAGAAAAGCTTATTTTAGAGTTGTATCTTAAAACATTAGTTTCATCAATTAGTTTATTTCTCCTAGTCACATCGTCACCAATATGAATTTGTTGTAATGTTTTCCAAATTTGATAACCTGTAAGAGATGGATCTTGAATATCTTGTTGTGTTTTTGGCCCTAATGTGCTTCTTATTAAACTTTTTAAACTGGCATCTGTTTTTAAATCCTCTTTTGTCACTGATTCTCCATATTTCATTTTGTACTCATATGGTGCAATTAAGTCACTTGTACTTTCTATTCCACTAACTATGGGAACTTTTGGAGTATGATCTATATCGACCCAATCTTCGAGATCATAGTATTGTAAGATACCTTTCATTAATAATTGCCAGGTTATAATATTATTGTCTAATTCATATATAACCTTTCCTATTAGGACAGAGGGATCAAAAATTTTGATTTGAGGAGTATTATTATCCATAGTATTAATAGTACTAGAAGTTTTAAAAGTATTTTTACTCATTTTGAAATTTTAAATATTTTAATTTTTTCTTTTTTTTATTTACTTATTTAAAAATTGAAATTGAATGATTTTTCAACGAAATAAAAATTATAATGAGTCAATGAGACTCTTAATCTGTTAAAATTTAATTTATTAATAAATGAAAAATAAAGAAGACAAACACTCGAACGTACAAAACTCAATTAAACAATTGGGTTTATGAAATAATATTTTATTAATAAATATTAAAATAATATATCTACATTAAACAATGTAAATCTTTTTATAAAACTTAAAAATCGAAAATCAAGAGAAGAAAAAAAATTTTTTTTTTGTTAAAATAAAATATTAATAATTACTAAATAAATACATTTTACATTGATATTTGTACTACATATTATTTATTTATTTTTTAATATTAAATGTGAATGTGGTTCATTTCGCCAATTTTTATAATATAAATTTTCAATACGCCATTTATTTTTAATGGCTTGTAAATTTTTTTGTTAGCTCCATAAAAAATTTTAATAAAATTATATGTAAAAAAAAATAAATGTATAAATAAATAAACAAATAAATAAATAAATAAATAAAGAATGTAATAAGTATATAAAATAAAAATAAATAGTAGAATATAAATATAAGTATAGATTGAATAAAATAAAATAAATGTCAAATATTATTTTTTATTAATGAATATTACAGATTAATGTTTTAGAAATGAAAATTTTTTACATTTTTATTATATTCAATTGATGATGTAATTTAATATATAAAACAATATTATTGATTGTTAATAATCTCATTAAATATAAATGATTTTTTTGCTTTCTAACATATATAATTAAATAAAACATTTTATTTTTAAAAATAAATTGTCTTTAATATTCTTTAATAAAAAATAATGATAAATATTTACTTTATTTTTTTTATATACTTGTACTTTTATATTATTACATTCAATATTTATTTTATTTTATTTTATTTTATTTTATTTTATTTTATTTTATTTTATTTTATTTTATTTTATTTTATTTTATTTTATTCAATCTGTACCTTATACTTAAATTTCTACTATTTATTTTATTTTATTTTATTTTATTTTATTTTATTTTATTTTATTTTATTCAATCTGTACCTTATACTTAAATTTCTACTATTTATTTTATTTTATTTTATTTTATTTTATTTTATTTTATTTTATTCAATCTGTACCTTATACTTAAATTTCTACTATTTATTTTATTTTATTTTATTTTATTTTATTTTATTTTATTTTATTTTATTTTATTTTATTTTATTTTATTTTATTTTATTTTATTTTATTTTATTTTATTTTATTTTATTTTATTTTATTTTATTTTATTTTATTTTATTTTATTTTATTCAATCTGTACCTTATACTTAAATTTCTACTATTTATTTTATTTTATTTTATTTTATTTTATTTTATTTTATTTTATTCAATCTGTACCTTATACTTAAATTTCTACTATTTATTTTATTTTATTTTATTTTATTTTATTTTATTTTATTTTATTTTATTTTATTTTATTTTATTTTATTTTATTTTATTTTATTTTATTCAATCTGTACCTTATACTTAAATTTCTACTATTTATTTTATTTTATTTTATTTTATTTTATTTTATTTTATTTTATTTTATTTTATTTTATTTTATTTTATTTTATTTTATTTTATTTTATTTTATTTTATTCAATCTGTACTTATATTTATATTCTACTATTTATTTTATTTTATTTTATTTTATTCAATCTGTACTTATATTTATATTCTACTATTTATTTTATTTTATTTTATTTTATTCAATCTGTACTTATATTTATATTCTACTATTTATTTTATTTTATTTTATTTTATTCAATCTGTACTTATATTTATATTCTACTATTTATTTTATTTTATTTTATTTTATTCAATCTGTACTTATATTTATATTCTACTATTTATTTTATTTTATTTTATTTTATTTTATTTTATTTTATTTTATTTTATTTTATTTTATTTTATTTTATTTTATTTTATTTTATTTTATTTTATTTTATTTTATTTTATTTTATTTTATTTTATTTTATTTTATTTTATTTTATTTTATTTTATTTTATTTTATTTTATTTTATTTTATTTTATTTTATTTTATTTTATTTTATTTTATTTTATTTTATTTTATTTTATTTTATTTTATTTTATTCAATCTGTACTTTATACTTAAATTTCTACTATTTATTTTATTTTATTTTATTTTGTATACTTGTACTTACTATTGCATTCTTTATTTATTTTTTTTTTTTTTTTTACAAATAATTGAAAAACTAATTTTTCAAAATTAGCATTTAGAATAATATAGGATAATTAATATAATAATTTTAATTATATAATTAAAAAATATTTATATAGAAATGGAAAAAAATCTTATTATTGATATAAGTGATTCTAACAAAGGAAAAAAATAAATTATTATTAATAAAAAAATATAAATTTAATTTTTCATATATAAGAAAAGATAATTCAAAAGTTTATGTACAGAAATAAATGTAAATCTTTTATTATTTTAAATAATAAGAAAGAAATCTTAAAATATGATAGTTCACATAATCATCCTAAAAAAGAATACGATGTATCTCTATCTATAATGAAACATAAAATTAAAGATGGAATTGAAAAAAGTTCAATTCCTTATGGTATAAAAATAAAACCCCTATATAATAAAATTTCTAAAGAAATGAGATTTATATGTCCAGAATATAATTCAATTAAATCCCAAATATCAAGAAATTTAAATAAAAACTACCATCCAATGTAACAACATTTACTGAAATTCCTAATGAATCTAAATATTATAAAACAAAGTGAGGTGAAGTAAAAAATAAATTATGTTATAATGAAGTAAAAAAATGACAATAATATATTTATTTATTATAAAGCTATTTCAAATTTACCATTTATAAATTCTGAATACATATTTGATATTTCTGTTATAATTAAAATTAAATCTATTAAAAATAATTATTGTCAATTTTTTAAATTTTTAGAATATTTTTATAAAGTATATTCAGTTGGTTATGATATGAAAATTTGGAATTATTATAATAATATGGAACATTTAACAAACAATGCCTCAGAATCACTCAATAATTATTTAAATAATTTATTTTCAACAATACCATCTTATTATGAATTAATAGATAAATTAAATGAACTTGAACATTTACCATATTATGATTATCAAAGAAAAATAAAAGGAATTTGGAAAATAAAAAAAAGAGCAATAAATAAAGCTAATGAAATCAGTGTCTTAATTGAACGCTACAAAAATATTGAAACCAAGTTAATTGATACTAAATGTGATAAAAATAATACTATTAATTTGTGGTTTGATTGTTTAACTGATTTAAATAATATAATATAAATATTATTTTATAATAAATAATTAAAAAATGAGGAATAACCAAACGAAATAATCAGAATTCTGTCATTCAAAAATTTAATTTATAAAGCTTATTAAATTTATACATTTTAAATAAATATTCAAATACGTCTCTATAATTAATAATTTTATCATTATAATTATTATTTTTTTTAATAACATTTAAATAAAAGAATTATTATTAATAATATTTATATTTTAAATAATATTTATATTTTTATATAATTTTTTTATTAATAGCATTTAAATAAAAGAATTAAAATCATAAAATCTAACCATTATATGATTTATTTAATTATTCACTTAATAATTAATAAAAATTGAAATAACAAAATAATACAATAAAATAATATTATGTAGAATAATATAACTATAGCCACAAATTTATATATATCACGTGAAAATTGGCGTAATGCAACCTCCCCATTTATTATTTCACATGGTTAATGGTTAATTTTAGAGGGGATTGTGCATTTCACAATGTGGCTTATAAATATTATAAATTAAAGCCATACATTTTTAATTATTTCTATACAATCATAAATAAATATATAAATAATTATTATTTTAAACGAATTAATAATATATTCTAATAAAAAAGAATTATAAAAAACTATTTTTTTATAAATAATTATTCTTACAATTGAATATTAATAAATTATATATAAAAAAATAATATTTATTATTTATTTAATTATTAAAAATCAAGCCATATTAAAATATTGATGTTATTTATTTTTTTTTCTTAAGTAAATATTTAAATATTAAAAAAATATTATTAAAATAATATTGATTATTTAAATAAATAGGAGAGTTGCATTTCGCATATGCATTTAGCAATGTAGCTTATATATTTTTAAAATAAAGCCATACATTTTTAAGATTTTCTATACAATCATAAATAAATATATAAATAATTATTATTTAAAAAAGAAATAATAATATATTCTATTAAAAAAAATGATAAAAAATTATTTTTACAATTGAATATTAATAAATTACATATAAAAAAAGAATATTTATTAATTAATTAATAAAACCAAGCCATATTGCGATTGGAACGTTTAATTTCTGAACGTGGTTTATAAATAATTTTTTTTTCTTAATTTAACGCCCCACATTTTTAGTTTTTTTTAAAATAGTTCTAAATAAATAATAAAAATAAATAAGTTAACTTTTTTTTTTTTTTTTTTTTAAATTTTATACATCAACAAAACTTTCTAATAAGTACTTAATAAAAATTTAAATTGAATAAAAAAATAATAAATTATAAAAAATTATATTTTATTTAACCATCAAAAAAAGGAAAAAAATAAATAGAGGAAAAGAACAAAATATTATACATAAAAATAAAATTTATATTTTAAAATTAAATATTATTAAATATTATTAAATATTATTTTATTATTATCTTAACAAGATATTAAAAAAAATTTATGAAATTAAATAATTTTAAAAATATATTTTAATATTTTCTGTTAATAAAATAATAAAATATATAATAAGTATTATTAAATATTTTATTATTATTTTAACAAAAAGTATATAATATTTATTTATTTAATATTATTTAAGTCACCTTTACATAAACGTTTTATTTAAGTATGTCACATTTTATATAAAGCCACGTTCGGAAATGTAATAATCCCTTTTATATATTAATATTATATATAATAATCTGAATCTAATATAATGATTCTTTAATTCTTAACTTTTAATTTAAAATTATCAACGATACTAAGAATTAAATAATTCTTTAACTACTGTAAAGTATAAGTATTTTGGTTATATAACTTTTTTTATATTATCTTGTGAATTAAATTTACCTATAATAATTTACTTAGCTTAATATAAAATGCAATATTTTTTTTTTTTATATTCATTTTTTATAAATATAAAATATAAACATGAATAAATAGTAAATAAATGAGTTTGATAATTAAATCTAATTTTAGAAAATATTTATATCATATTAAACAAATCATTTGTAAAAAATTCTAGAAAATAAAAGTAACCTACAGTAAGATAAAGATTTATATTAAACAAGTCGTTAATATTAAACTCTATAAAAAATAAAAGTAAATTATGATATTTATAATGATTTATAATAATAATTTTTATTAAGTATTTAAAAAAAATTATTAAAATCATAGTTTATTATTTCAATATTAATAAAGAAACTATTATTAAATTACTACATGATAATTACATTATGTAATATTTATGGAAAAATTACATTTATGTATTTTTAAACATAATAATAAATATAATACAATTTTATTTATATATTTTTTTATATAATAAGATTTTGAATTACAAAATAAAAATTTATAATTAAATAAAAAAAAGTTAAATTCATATTTTCATTTCTTTTTCATTTTATAAAGTTTTAATATATTTTTTATAATAAATAAAATTTTTGTTTTGAATTTTTTTTAAAAATATAAAAATTAAGAAATAATATTTCTTATATAATTATTTATTATTATTTTTTTAATTTTATATTTCTTTCATTTTCATAGAGAATAGAATTTTAATTATAAAAATATATATAATAAAATATATTATATAGTTTTTAGTTTTTATTTTTATATCATTCTTTTTATTTTTAGTTTTAATACTTAGTTAAAAATATTTTTTTAAAATAATTATAATTATTATTATTATACTCATTTATAATATTTATAATTTTTTTATTTAAAAATAATAGTAATAATAATATTGAATTAATAAAATAATTATTTTAAAATTATAGTAAAATAAAATAAATTTATATAAATATACTTTTTTCAATATTAATATTTATTAATATTTTTATTCTATATTTAATTTTATTTTATATATTTTTACATTATATGTAGTTTTTATTATTAGTATAATGTATAATATTCTTTATAGTAGAGAATTTTTAGGAAAAAAAATTTTTTTTAATAATATAAAAAAAAAATAACATTTAATAATTAATAATTTATAATTACAATTTTGAAATTTTATAATATATTATTAATTGCTGGAAGATTATTTATAATATTATTATTGAATCTATTTTTTGTATAAAATAATTTATAAGTTCAATACTCATTTAATATTCAGTAATTTTATATAAATAATTTAAATAAACAATATAGATAAAAAAGAAGAAATAAACCAAACAAAAATACAAATTTAATTTTAAATATTTAAAAAAAAAAAAAAAAAAAAAAAAAAAAAAAAAAAAAAGATAAAAGCAATTAAATAAATAGAAAGAAAAAAAATAAATAATAAAAAGGGTTTTTTTTTTTTAAAAAAAAAAAATAACAAAATATATAAAATATATCTTATATTGGATAGTAGATATTTTCTATAATATTTTCAATACCCTCTTTTGTTTTCAATATTTTAAATATAAAAACTATTTTATGTAATATGAAGATATAATAATTTATATTATTTGCAATTATAATATTATTATTATTCAATATTTTTGAAAAAAGGTGATTGAATATTTTGAATTAATATACTTTTGAATAATTATATAATTATAAATATTATATTAAAAAAGTTATATATATATAAATATAATTTTATTAAAATATAATTTAAATTAATAATAACGATAATAACAAATATTATTTATAATTATTATATATTATATATATTTTATGCAATAATAAATCATTTAATGTTTATCAATATTCTTTTCCTGACCATATTTTTATTTTATATATTTAAACATATATATACACTTATTATCTCTTTTAATATTTAATAATTGATAATATTTATATTATATCGTATTATTGTAAAAAAAAATAAAAAAAAATAATAACAACTAAAAACAAAAACTAATGAAAAAAAAAAAAATTAACAAAAATAATAAAAACGAAAAACAAAACAAAATATAATTACAATTACAACAACAATAAAAAAAATATTGGATTTGATAAAATATAAAACTATTGTATTCGAAAATATATATATATATCAATATTTTTTTTTTGTGGAATATGATATGCTTTTTTATTCTTATTAATATTTTTTACAATAACTTGTATTTAAAAATAAATAATATTTTTATTATATATATTTACTTCTTTTTATTAATTTATAATAGAAGAAAAAAAAATTATTAAGACTACAGAAAAATTATCATCAAACGATTATAATATAAACTATTAATAATATTATTAATTATTAAGAAAAGAAAAGAGAAAAGAAGATTATAAATTAATATCATTCTTCTTTTTTTTTTTTTTATTTTTTTTTTTTTTTTATTTTTTTTTTTTATTCTTGTTTGTTTGTTGTTATTTTTATTACATTATTTATATATATAAATATACACACTAAGTTAAAAAAAAAAAAAAAAAAAAAAAAAAAAAATTATATATAAGAATTCAAAGAATCTTCTTTAGTATGACACATATTATCATATTTAAAAAATTGGGTAGAAAATAATAATTTCTATAAAAGGAAATAGAGATTTCGAAAATTTGTTATATATCACATAAAAATAAATACCTATATAACATATATTTTTATTTGATAATTTTAATATATTAAAAAAAAAAAAAAAAAAAATATCAAATCACCCATATATATATATATATATATTGAAAAAATAGTAAAGAAAGGATAATTAATTAATATTTTAATATTAAATTATTAAGTAAGAATTTATAAACGCATAAATAAATAAATTAGTAATAATAATAATAATAATAATAATAATAATAATAATAATAATAAAGACATTAAAGAGATATTAATTATAAAAATAAAAAGGTAAGAAATATTACATAATAATATAATTGAATAAAAATTTTTATATGATGAACTAAATAATATTTTTTATATATATTTTGATATATTATAATATTATAACAAAAATTATTTCAGTTATTTATATAATAGATATTAATAGATTATAATTTAATCAAACATTATTTTAATATTTATATTATATTTATATTAGTTTAAATTTAGTATATTTTAAATATATTATTATTTTATATTTAACTATAATATAATTGCATTATTTAGTTAAAAAAAAAAAAAAAAAAAAAAAAAAAAAAAAAAAAAAAAAAAAATAGGAAAAAAAAAACTTATTATCCTTTTCTTTTTTCTTTTTTCTTTTATTTTTTCTTTCTTTTTTTTTTTTTTTTTTTTTTTTTTTTTTTTTTTTTTTTTCTTTTCTTTTTTCTTTTTTCTTTTTTTCTTTTATCTTTTCTATTTATTTATCTTAATTTTTTTTATATTATCATTTTCATTTTCATTTTCATTTTTCTTTCATTTATTTTTAAAACTTTATTAAATTTATATAACAAAAATTATATCTTTTATCTCTTATCGAATTAAGCAAAAAAAGAAATATATGTTTATAATTTAGTTTAGTAGTTTTTTTTTGCTTTAAAAATATATTATTTTTATAAAATATTTTTATTCCTTTTTACTATTTTTGATATGAACAATATAATATACAATGGGTGCTTGCATAAGTAAAAACGCTTATTCTCAAACAAAAGAAGAAATAAAAATTCATAAAGAAATCGAAAGGAAAATCCAAGCAGAAAGAAAAGTTTATGAAAAAGAAAAAATAGATAATAATAAATTACTTCTATTAGGTAATATATATATATATTAATTATTAAATAAATTAACTCATATTGAATTATACTTAATTATGTATATATAGGTCCTGCAGAATCAGGAAAATCTACACTATTAAGACAACTTAAATTTATATATGCTAAAGGATTAACATCAGAGGAACGAGCAAGCTATCGGGCTCCAATTTTACGAAATCTTATTGAAAGTATGCTTTCATTATTAGAAGCTATAAATAAATTTAATTTTAAGATAGAAGATGAAGAAAATCAAGTAATTATTTAATAATTTTAAATATTGTAAATAAAATTATTTATAACAAATATTTAAGTGAATGCTGATTATTATTATAAATTATTAATAACAATTAAATAATAGGAATATGCAAAATATATAAAAGATAATGCAGTTGTAGTTTTACAAAATTATGAAAAAGATTTTAAGATTCCTAAAGAATTTGCAGATAAAATAAAAAAGGTGTGGGAAACAGAAAATGCAATACAATTAGCATATGCAAAAAGAAATGAATTTAATTTAAGTATGCTTCATTTTTATTTTAGAAATAAAAGCCAATTAATTTTATAAAAAAAAAAAAAAAAAAAAAAAAAAATACTAATTAATTTTTTTAATAAAATTTTTAAAAATTATTAAAAATTTTATAGTTGACTCTGCTAAATAGTAAGCTTTTTATTAATATTATTTTTTTTCCACAAATAAATAAATATATTATTAAAAATATATAAAAATATTATATTATATTTTTTTTCCAATATAAAATATAAAATATAAATGTATATATAATATATAATATATAGCTATCTTGATGTTGTAGATAGAATTTGTGTTGATGATTATGTCCCTACGGATCAAGATATATTGCAAGTTCGTATAGTAACGACAGAAATTTCGGAAACAAAAGTAACAATTAATAGAGTAACGTATAGTGTATATGATGTTGGTGGTCAAACTGGTTACAGAAAAAGATGGGTAATTTTTTTATTTATTTATTTATTTAATTTTTTTTTTTTTTTTTAATTACTAAAAAACATAATTATATAAAGTTATAATGAAAAATAATTAATTATATAATCAAATAATTTATTATTATTATTATTATTATTATTATTATTATTATTATTATTATTATTATTATTATTATTATTTAAAAGATACCTTATTTTGATGATTCAAGGGCAATTATTTTTATGGTCGCAATTAGTTCATATGACCAAATGCTTGTAGAAGATTCAACTATAAAGTAAATATTTTATTTTTGTTATTAAACTAAATTTATTATTATTTATTGATATTAATTATAATTTAATAAATTAATAATTTATGTATAAAATGTAAAATATAGTCGTATGGATGATGCACTTCATTTATTTGATGAAATTTGTAATAATGATATATTTAAGAAAACGGCAATTATGTTATTTTTAAGTAAAATAGATATCTTTCGGGAAAAAATTAAAACATCTAGTATATCAACATATTTTCCAAGTTTTAAAGGTTGGTTTAAAAAAAAAAAAAAAAAAAAAAGTATACTGTTTGATATCATAATTTAAATAGATAATTAAATTTTGAAAATAAAATTAAATAAAATAGAATAAAATAAAATAGAATAGAATAAAATAAAATAAATATTGGAATATTTAATAAGAAAAGTACAAATTGAATAAAGTAAAATAAAATAAACATAAGCTAAAAATACATACATTTTAACATACAATATGCATGCATACATACATAAATAAATGAATAAATAATAATAATAATGATAATAATAAAATTATTATTATAGGTGGATCTGATTATACGGCAGCTACTACATATTTCGGAAGAAAATTTATTAAATTAAATAGAGATCCGGATAAACAAATTTATACACATTTAACATGGGCAACAGATACAAGTCAAGTAAAAGTAGTAATGGCAGCAGTAGCAGATATTATAAGAAGATTCAATTTACGAACTGCTGGACTAATGTGATTTCTATAAAATAAATTATTATTAATTATTATGGTTTTATTTTATTTTTTTGTTATTTTGAATTCTTAATGAAAAATATACAAATAATCATAATAATAATAATTGGATAAATAAATAAAATATAACCCAATAATATATATATATTTATATATATTTTAAAATTTATAACTTAATATATATTAATAATCGAATAACAAATAATCATAAATAATAAAATTTTTATAATATTCCCAAAACATAATTTTATGTTAAAAAATTAAATAAAAATGAATCATAGAAAGCAAAAACAAACAAAACAAACAACATAAAAAAAAAAATAACTAAAAAAAATTAAATATGAAAATCAAATATATAAAAAAATTTACAATAATATTTCAAGTAATAAAATGATTAAAAATCTAAAAAAAAATATTTTTTTTAATATAAAATATATTATCAATAATTAATAAATAAATAATAAATAATAAATAAATAAATAATAAAAATAAATGACCGCTTATTAATAATGATTATAATAAGATACAATAAATAGAAATATATGATAATAATAATGAATTTTATTTACATTACATTTAAACAATTGTAAATCTATATATTAAAAAATATAGAATTATAATTAAAATCAGTTATATATATTATAATATGTATTTTTTTTTTTTTAATATAAAAAACAAAAACATAAAAACAAAAATAGAAACAAAAATAAAATAAAATAAAAAAAACAAAACAAAACAAAAAAAAAAAAAAAAAAAAAAAAAAAAAAAAAAAAAAAAAAAAAAAATATATATATATATATATATATATAATAATATATTATATAATATATTTATACAAATAATCAAAACATAAAATTGAAGCAAAAAATATTAAAAAAAAAAAAAAAAAAAAAAAAAAAAAAAAAAAAAAAAAAAAATTAAAAAAAAATATATATATATATTATATAATTAAAAAAGACATAAGATAAATATTTTTATGTACTATTTTATCATTAAATAATAGTATTAGTTATTTAATGAAAAATTTTATTTAATGTAAATTTCTAATATATTTTTTTTAAAAATAAAGTAAAATTATAAGATTATAAAAATAATATTATATATCTTTTTTAATTTATAAAATTGGAAAAGAAAAATTGTAATAATGTATGAGAATAAAATTAATATTATCAGAATATCAATTATAATAAGATTTATAGAAAAAAAATAAAGGGAAAAAAAAGTGTAATTTTTTTGATTTTTATTTTTCTATGTAATATTGTTTTGATGTAATTAATTTGATGAATTAGAGTATGGATGTCCTAAAGTGATAACGTCATTTGTAGTAATGAAGGAATATTCATTTAACTTACATTGTATCACAATAATTTTTTTTTTGTTGAATTCAATAAATTGTAATTATTAATTAATGAATATATTTAATTTAGACGATCATATATTATGGATTAAAATATTGCAAAAAAAAAAAAAAAAAAAAAAAAAAAAAAAAAATATAACCTAAAAAGGTATATAAATTTATAATAGAGTTGACTTGATGATTCTATTCAATATTAAAATTGTTTTTAAAAAATATTATATTTCTTAAAAAATAAAGATGTATACTAAAAATAGTCTCTGTATATTTATGGTATGAGAATTTTAATAAAAATAAAACTAAACTTTAATAATTTAAATATTATATTTATTTTGAGTTTTTATAAATATATTTTATTAAATAAATAAATAAATAAATAATAAATAAAAAATAAACAAACAAATAAATAAATAAATATATACAGAATAGATAAATATATGTAAAATAAATATTTTATAACTAATTATATTACAAAATTAATATTTTGTAATATTTTTAAGTATAAAAATTATTTATATTTTTCATACATAAAAATGGAATAATTTAGTTTAATATTTATGAATATTATGTTATAAAATAATCATATTTATCTATTAATTAAATTTTTACCCTTTTAATATTAAAACTAATTTTACAAAATTTTTTCATCCTTATCGATGACTACAGTTTGGTGAATAAAATCACTTATATTGGGAATATCTTTGTTCTTGTTTGATTCCTAGATTACCTTCTTTTCTGTAACACTATTGTTTTCTTGTTCTTCTGACTTTAGCTTGACATCAAATGTCCTATTACTAATGGGACGACTATTATTATTAGGATTAGGATTATTATTGTTATTAGGAATCCTTCTATCTTCATAATATTCATTAGAATTATTATGATAGTTGCTATTATTTTATCTATTAGTATTCTTATTATAACTTCTTCTATAAAAATAAAAATTTTTTTTCTTCTATTATATCCGTTGTATATATGGTAATTATATATATTTTTTTCTTTTTCAATAAACCCATAGTAAAATGGATTGGTTGCCGTAAAGCCGCTCGTTTTTTCTTCCTTGTAATGCTATCTTTTCATTCTTCTCTTTTGTTTGGTTCTCAGTCTTTTCTACCAATTTTGTAATCTTGTATGCCTCTTATAAATCATTAACTCTTACAAAAGTCACTTGAGGATATGGGGAAAATCTTGAACTAATGACATCTTGATATTATTTAACTATAATGAGTTTTTGGTATTCTCTAGAAAGATTGTGGTAATACCTCCTATAGTTATGACTGAATTGCTTTATTGTTTCACCTTCTGTAATTTGCATATTTCTTAATATTGCCCATTTATCTCCTTCCGTGACTTCTATATAATCTACAACAGCCTTCTGTATTTCGCTTAACTTTGGATAGCGTACTTCATTATTTCTTTTAGTTACTAACGTCTTAATGATGTCCTTCACGAAATCTTCCACAGAAGCAAGAACTCATGCAAATATCTATTTAGGTTCCGTAATATCATAGAATACTGGAAGATCTTTCAGATACTCTTTCCATTTAAATTCATTCTTGTTATATTCCTCTAAGTAGGAGAGTTTATTCTTGATTTTGGCCACTGTTGAAATTATAACAAAATTTCAATTTCAATTTCAATTTTAGTTACATAAATTTTAAATAATATTTATTGTTATTTGTTGATAATGAATGATTGTAATTGATTCTTATATTATAAATAATAATTACCATAGGTCTACTGAGTATTATTTATTGATAAGAATTATATTATTATAATCACATGGATATTTAATGGTAAATAATTTACAAACATTGATTTATGAATATTTAATTAAATAATTTTTTAATTAATTAGATCTTATATTAGCTAATATTATAATAAGCACTTATTTTTATTTTATTAAATGTTTTATCATTATTAATATTTACATTAAAACTTATTCTTATTTTATTTATAATTAAGAATAACATTAGGGAAAGTTGACAAAATAATATATTATAATAAATATATAATATAATAACACTAAATAATAATACTCCATATTAAACTATTTAAATGATATCTTATTTTATTTGTTTATAAATTGATTTATTTATTATTGTAACGAATCTTAAAGATAGTTAATCTGTTTTAATTGGTTTAAAATCACTTTATTTATTTTTATCAATTTTCCTTATCAAAATTATTTTAATTAGCTAAAAATCATATCATAGAAAATATTTTAGAAAAATATTTGTATAAATATGAGTGAATTTCTCTTTTAAAATATTTTTTAATTCGTATTTTTATTTTAAATTAGTAAATATAATAATTTCTTGTTGTTTTATTTTTTTTAATAAATAATAATAATAAATAAATAAATAAATAAATAAATATAAAATAAAACTTATATAAAACAATTTTATTCATTAACTTCTTGGTGTTGACCTACTGAGTTAATAAAGGACAACTCAGCTCCATTACAATTATATACAATTATTATATATTATTTTCATCAAATGTAATTATAAATTCTTAATATTAATAATTTATATTTTTCCAATGATAAACTATTATCACTAATAAATATACATTTAGCCAATATATTATTTATTTAATTATTATTGTAATGAGGGATTGTTTAAACGTATTTACACTATGTAATTTAAAATATGTTTTATAATGAACAAGTTTTATTAATTTATTAAAAATATAAATATTAATTAGTATTTATTAATCTGTTAATACAATATTCTAAGTTACTTACAACTAATTAACAGTAACTGAAGAAAGTTTATGTAAATAAGTTTTCTTTCTGGAAAATGAATATTAGATAAAAAATGATAGAAATTATTAATGAAATATTCTGGTTTTATCGATCTGATTATTTAATCGATAAAACACTTGTAATTTCTTTAATATTCTAAATATAATGATTAAAAAATTAATAAATTTTGGAAAGAGTGTGAGTCAAATCTGGGGGTTCAGCCTGATGGTCAAGATAACTTACCACTGAATCATGACTACTAATTTGCTGGTTATGATACATGTCCAGTGGAAATAATATAAAATAATAGAAAAACCATTTAAAAAAAATTATTAATATATATATTTATTATTAAATTTTATTTTATATAATGAATCTTAAAATATATTATTAAATATAATTTATTATTAATAATTATTATAATATTAAATTATAATACTATTATAAAGTTATTAAAAGAATTTATGATTATATAGTAAAATTAGTTATATTAATTATAATATAGGTTGAATGTTTAATTAAATTGAAATGTGTTATTATTAAAATAGTTTTAGATTAAATAATATGAATTAATAGTTATAAGTAAAAAGTTATGAATATTTATATTTATTAATTAATTTTAGTGTTTCGAGAAATAATATTTATAAAATTAATTAAAATATAATAATGAAAATAATCTATAAATAAATATTTTAAATAAATAATAATAACATGTATTTTTATGATAAAACTACTTTAAAAAAATAACAAATAAAATAATAAATAAATAATAAATTAATTAAAAGTAAATATAATAATTGTAATATAATATTCTTGGAATAATTCCCTTTTGCATAAACGCCCAACTGACATATACAGTATTTAATAAAGTATTGTATCAGTTAAAAGATTCGTTACAATTATTATTATAAATTATAATTCTATTTTCATAAACTACTTCATGGATTCTACATTTCTCTTTATTATTTATAATATTTACAAGAATCCCCTTATTAAATAAATATCTTTATTATAAATATATATTATTATTATTATTATTATTATAAATTATTAAATAGCCTATCATACTATTACATATAATTTAACTATAATATTTTACTAAATTATAATATTTCTATGCGTCACGTATCAAAGTTAGCAAAAGAGTTATCGTAGTTAGGAGATAACATAATATGACCATTAAGATGAATTTTCTGGGTATGACTCACACCCTTTCCCAACCTATAATAATTTTAGTTCAATATAACTAGATTATTGTAGAAACTTCTCTAGAGTTTCTTCTGTTGGAAATTCTATAACCGAATGAAACTAGAAAGTTCTACTTTAATAATTATTTTTATTATTTTTTCTATAAGATTAATTTTCTAGAAAGAAATCTCGATTTATCAAACTTTCATCAAACCAAACATTGTTTTCTTTAAAAAGTATAAATAGGTATGATTTTGCAATAAAAATATTTTTCTTCGTTTTATTAATTAGCAAAAAGTAATTTGAAATATTACAACGACTAATTAATAATAATTAATATATTATATTATTTTAATAAAAATTAATAAAACATTTCTAACAATACAAATTACTTTTTCTCAGGTGTTACAAACCTATTGTTCCTATTGTTTTAACAAAATGGTTACAAATGTAAATTATATATATATATATATATATTTTTTTTTTTCTATTTTTCACTTTATTATTTTTATTTTAATTTTAATATTCTATTTTAACTTTTTTAAGCCTCAATAATTAGATTATTTACCTATGACTAAAACTATATAATTTATATTCAATAAATTAATAATTATTATTTATTATCTATCCTATAACCTAATAATATTATTATTTATTTAATACTTAATATATAATTATTTATTTATATTTATTCCACCAAAAAATTAATCCTTTTTTTTATCCATTACTTTATATATATATATATATATATATATATATATATATATTTTTTTTTTTTTCTTATATTTAATAGTATAATTAATTAATTTTATACTTCGAAAATATTATTATTATTACTAGTTTGGTTATAATATTTTTACATAATTATTAATTTTTCTTACTTTTAATTTTGTATTGTTTATTACTTATTATTATAATTATAAATAATTATTTTTATTATCATATTATATAAGAATTAAAGTTTCATTATATTTTATATTAAATCTTAACTTATTTATGTTATATAATTAAGTAAGGATTTATTTACAATGATTAGATTTTTATTAAATTCTTAATAATTTATATTTTTCTGAATGTAATGTTTCAAAATTCTAGGAATTAGAAAGTTAGTTTAGTGGTTAGTCACTATGAATATAGTATAATGAACGAATGTTATCCTCATATTCAAAAATCAAACCAAAAATTGCTTGTTTAGGATAATTATAGTTTAGGACAAGGAAAACACGAATTAATCGGGTTCGATTCACATATTATCTAATAATTTTATAAAAATTAATTTTGAAAAGCTTATAATTATTTCTGTATTTATTTCTGTATAAAGTTTTGTAAAAATTCCTATGGCAAAACTACAAAGAAAATTATAGAAACAAATACATTAGCATATTTTATTTTAATTTATCTTTTATCTTTATTTCGGTAAGATTCATTTTAACGAAAAAAAATAAGGTTTATAAAACTTTCTAATGATTTTATAGTTTTAGATTTTTTAAGGTTTTTAATTTTGAAAAAGTATAAATAGGTGTGAATTTCACAAAAAAAAAAAAAAAAAAAAAAATAATAATAATAATAATTTCATTGTGCTTTTATTAATTATTAAATCTATTAATAAGAAATTTTAAATTTTACCACAATAGATTTTATAATTAATTAGTTCTATTATTTTAAATATTAATGAAACTATTTTCTTAAAAACAAATTATTTATTAATTTGTAGTATTTATAAAAATAAAATTTAAAATAGATATTTCGATATTTATCGCAATAGTGATAATACTGATTATAATAATTCTAATAGTGATACTATTGTTAACAATAAAATCAACAATTATATAAATAATAATTTTCATAATGACAATAATACTAGTAATAATCATATGGCAAATTATCAAAGGTAATTACAATAGCAATACAAAATATAAAAAAGATAATGAAGATAATTTATTGGAAGATGTAAATATTAGTCATTTTACAGATTGACGATGATAATTTTTAAACAATAAGTTTTAAAGATGTTTTCGATTGACCTGACGGAAAAAGTGTCTTAATACAATAAAAATTAAGTTAAATAATATGAATATTAAATATATATATTATATTATTGAAAAAATTCTAAAAGAATAAAAATTCAATCTCAAGCAGATATATATTTTTACAGTGTAGATTATGAAGAAATTTTTTCTCTTATTCTGAAACAAGATTCTACAATAATTATAACAAGTGTAAACACATATTACAATTTTAGTATGTATTAATTAGATATTAAGGCATCATATCTAAATGTTGATATTGGGGATGATTTATTTATGGAAATACCAGAAGATTTTAAAAATAGTCTGGATTTTGGAAATTAAATAAACCCATCTATGGATTAAAACAAGCAGGAAAATTATGGAATAATAAAATTAATTTTAAAATTAAATTGCATATGATTAAAGTGTAAGCCCTGTGTATATATTAAAAAATTAAAAGTATGAAAAGTAATATATGCAAGTAGTTGGTTATTTACTTTATTTAGCTGTGTGAACATTATCAAATATTTTATTTTCTGCTGGAAAAACTTCAAGAAAAAATAAAGATCTCATTTAAGAAGACTGGTATTATATAATTAAGATATTTAGATATTTATGATTTAAAATTTATTAATAATATTAACATATTAAATAACTAATTGAACAAAATATATTTTTAAATAAATACAAAATATGAAAATTCCAGTAAATAAACAAAAAATAAAAAGAAAACATTTATTATTGTAACGTTATTAATTAATAATAATAAAAATTTAATAAATTTATAAGAATGTTTAATAGATAAATTTATAGGAATATCTTTTAAACATTATATAATTTAGATATTAAATAATTTTTCATTAATTTCATATATTTAAAAAAAAAAAAAAAAAATAGAAATATTAAGAGTCATGGATTTAGGGTTTATAATTATGTCAGTTATATTAATATATTTTATAATAGAGATTATAGCACATAATTATTTTAAATTAAATGTTTTTATATTGATATATTGTGGCTTATACATTAATTATATGTTTAAATACATTTGAAGGTAATTTTTTCTAATTTTCCCTATTTTTTGCTCATTTCCAAAATAAATATGATTTTTCAATAGTATACTTTGTTAATGAGCAAAAATCTGTTTTTTTACTTAAATCTTTGTTAAGTAATTTATATTATTAAATTGCATTTTGTATCTTCATGGGATGGAAATAGTTTATCATACTAGATTCTTTTATTTTTAGATATAGTACATTATCAATAGCTATGATCATTATTTTAACAAATAATGATCATAGCTATTGATAGTTTTTAGCCCACAGTATTTCAAAATTTAACGCCTTAAAAATAATTAATGCATAATTCAAATTATAATAATATAAAGAATTGAATATAATCACTTTATTATTTTATTGAAAAGATTCATTAATATTACATGAATTACAAAATATATAATATTACATTATGTTTGTAATTTTTTCACAATGTGTTTATAAGCCACATATATAAAGTAATTACTTAATATTAAAAACTTTATTTTCAACATAAGAACTACTAAACAAATTAATAAATAAATAAATAAATAAATAACATACTAAATAAATAAATTAATAAATAAATAAAAACAAAATTAATATTTATTTAATAATAAAACACATTATCTTTTTAAGGTATAAATGATGAAAAAGCTTCAAATTAAAAAATAACCATAAATTAAATATATAAAAACAAGATTGAACAGACTTTTAGAGAAATGATATAAAAAAACTTATTTATTTATTTATTATTAAAAATATTTCAAATATTTATTAATGAATACTTATTTGGCTTTATTTAATCAAAGGAGATTATAGAGTTTTTTTTTTTTTTTTTTTTTTTTTTTTTTTTTTTTTTTAATTTTTATTTTATTTTATTTTTTTTAAAAAATTACTGCTTTTATGATTATTATTTATTGAAATTGCAATAGTATTATATCATATCTTCATTTTAATCTAAATTAAAAATTAATAATTTTAATTTTAAAATGAAATATATTAATATAAAAAAAAAATAAAGGAAACCCATAAAAATAAATCCTAATGAAAATTTAAATAAAAATAATAAAAATGTTCATAAATTATATATTTTCATTTTCTTTTTTTTTTTCTTTTTTTTTTTTTTTACAATTTTAATTTATAATTATTATTTCCAGTCTTATTATAATTTTAAATAAAATATAATCCAAGTTTACAATTTTTTAATAATTAGTTTTTATAATATGACATTGCAAGATTGAGATTCACAAATTAAAGAATAAAAATAATACTTCAATACTTATAATAATTTTAAAAAAGCTGAGGCTGATCAAATTAATATGATTGGCTAAAAATACACGTGATCCACTCTTTTTATCACAAACATACTCTAAAAATTTTTATTCTTTCTCTTTTTCCATAGACCATAATTATTTGTTAAATTTGCAAGATGGTATGAAAAAGGAATGAATTTATATAAATTTTTTGAGTTTTTTTTTTTTATTAAAAGTTAATTTATAAATGTATGAATGAATGTAATCTAAATATATATATAATAAATATTTTGTATTATACAGGCACGTGGTCCAAAACATCATTTAAAGCGTCTCAATGCCCCATCCCACTGGATGTTAGATAAACTTACTGGTACTTGGGTATATATTAAAAGATGAATGATAAATATCATTAATATTGATGATGGATTATTAAATTATTAATGAATGTTAAATTGAATGTAAAAATTAGGCTCCAAAACCAAGTGCTGGTCCACACAAGACTCGTGAATGTTTACCACTTATGGTTTTCATCCGTAACAGATTAAAGTACGCTTTAACTAAGAAGGAAGTTGTTAGTATCCTTATGCAACGTCTTGTTAAGGTTGATGGTAAGGTTAGAACTGATGCTACCTACCCAGCCGGTTTCATGGGTAAGTTATAATAAACAAAATTAAAATTAAAATGATGGATGATATATTAATAATATTAAATGTAATAGATGTCATCACTATTGAAAAGACTGGTGAAAACTTCCGTCTTCTTTTCGATACTAAAGGTCGTTTCACCATCCACAGAATTACCGCTGAAGAAGCTAAGTACAAGCTCTGCAAGGTCAAGAAGGTTCAACTTGGTGCTAAGGGTATTCCATACATGGTTACTCACGATGGTCGTACTATTCGTTACCCAGATCCTTTAATTAAGGCTAACGATACTGTTAAGCTTGATCTTGAAACCGGTAAGGCTGCAGAATTCATTAAGTTTGAACCAGGTAATCTTTGCTGCATTACTGGTGGTCACAATGTTGGTCGTGTTGGTGTTATTACTCACCGTGAACGTCACCAAGGTGGTTTTGATATCATTCACGTAAAGGACTCTCTTGAACGTACTTTCGCCACTCGTTCCTCTAACGTTTTCGTAATCGGTAATGGTAACCAAACTTGGATTTCTCTTCCAAAGGGTAAGGGTGTCAAGTTAACAATTACTGAAGAAAGAGATCGCAGAAGACAACAAGCCTAAATGTAAAAAATTAATTTTTTAAATAAAATTTTACAAAATAAATGATGGTTTAATAAAAATTTATAGATCGAAAATTTGTGATTTTTATTGTTTTATTAATATTGGAGTTAGTTAATAATAATAAAAAGGTAATATCAAGTTATGTAAGGAATTCAGAGAATAATAATTTTAAACTGTTTATGTTTATTCAAAAAATATAGAACTGTGATATTAAGTGGATAAAATTTTATATCAGGAATGAAATGACTAATTAATAATCAGTATTTAAATGTATGATTATGTTTATAAAATGAAGATTGGCGATATGGAAACAGTGAATAAGAAAATGAAACAAATATAAATTTAATCGTGGATATAAAATCAATGAAAGGTTTTTTAAAAAATAAATACAATTTTTTTTAAAAAGTAATGGAAAATAATAATTTGTATGATGAATAAAAAATTAAGTAAAAAATATGAGCGTTTATTAAATTAATTTACTTTAAGTAAGAACATGGGGAAAGAAAATATGATTCATTATTTATAAAATGTTAAATTAATGATTTTATAATTGAAGAATATATTTAAATTCGTATAATCACAATATGTGAATTTTATAAATATAAATAGTATTGGTAAAGTTATAGAAAGAATCTATTCAAAATATTATAAAATTCAGTTTTTTTTTTTTTTTTTTTTTTTTTTATTTATTTATTTATGTATATCTATATATATATTTAATAAAGATTTGAATATATAATATGTAAAATCTTTAATTACAATTGTAATTTAAATTTATTATTTATTATTATTTATTATTATTTATTATTAATTTTTATATTTATTTTTATTTTAAATTTTTTAATTTTTTATTATAGTGTATATAGATGTAAATATTAAATTTATAATTAATTTTCAAACTTACAAAATATTAAAAAAGTTTGAAAATTAATTATAAATTTAAGATATATGATAATAGAGCTTTTTTAAAAATAGAAGTTTATTTAATATTGTTCTGGTTCTAATAGTAGTAACGAAGGGAATATTAATAATAGTAGCAATGAAAATAATATTGTTAATAATAGAAATATTAGTGATAGTGAAGATAATAGTATATTAACTAATAATGTAGTGAATAGGTAAATTGGTAAAAATCGTGTTAATATTGGAAGTTATCTGAATAATGAGTGTATAAATATATATGTGACGGAGGTACAGATTATATAACTTCCTTCTTAGTTGAAGGGATGCAAACCTTTTTGATATAAAATATAGAAAGGAATGGGATGTTTAAGAACCAAATCATTTCTGGGAATTATTCTAAAACTCCATTCTTTGTACGATTTGTGGCTCTCTTAATAGAAATTATGCCTAGGCCTATTACTCGACAAGTGTTGATATTCCAACTGTATAAGCGCAAACTAACCAGGAACTTCAACACTGAAAATGCAGTAAGACAGGCTAGCAGGGCCAATACCTCTTAAGGAGAAGACCATAATTTCTTGAAGATGGTCAATTTCAAACTCTAATCCAGAATAAGAATTCCTTTTAAACAGAAATCTTATGAATTGGAGGTGAGGTTCGTTGCATATGAATTTTTTTTTTTGAATTTATTTTTACACTTTATTTTGAATATTTCACATTTCTATTTAAAATATTATTTTTTTTTTATTAATTTTGTGTTTATTTATAAAAAAAAAATTCATGTAATTAATAAATGAATAAATACATAAAGCTAAAGTTCACAATAAATGCGGTTGTAAAAAAAAAAAAAAAAAAAAAATACAAAACAAGGTATTAAAAGAATGATAAATCAAAATTCATTCACATAAGAACTTATATCCACATCTTAAATGTAATATCCAATTTAATCCTCAATTAAATTTTATGAATTTACAGTTAAAATTGTATAAAGTACAATACCACTATTGTTTTTAGAAGTGGTAGAGTTTTAGAAAATTACCCTAATATTATCCATGTTGATAAAGATGATTAGTCAATTTATCCATTGGATATTTGAATGATCCACTTTTTTAAATGCTTGATTGAAATTGTTTTATCAATGACCTTTTTATTTTGTTTGGAAGGAAAATAAGGAATTTACCTATATTCTCTTTCTACTCATCCATTTTATATTGTGAAAAGTAATTTAATGAATATATTTTTATGTTCCTTCATAGTGGAGCTTTAGCTTTAGATGAGCTACAATACAATATTGGGATTTTTTTTTTTTTCTTTTTATAACCGCAATACTGGAGAATAAAGTCATTTAAAAGAACTTTTATTGAAGAGGTCTAGTACATATTACATGAATAGTAATAATTGCTCTTTACAAAATGAAACTAAGGAGATTGAATCTTCCGATAATATTTCTCTTGGTTGGAGGGAGAGTTTTGTGGTCTTCACATTATTTACTATACAAATGTTTATTCGTGGTTTTTTTTTTATTAAATATTTTTGGTAGAAAATATCTCTATTCATATCATAAAAATACCATAATAATTTTTAAATTTTCTCTTTATTTTATTTGTATTTATTTTTTATTAAATTTTATTTTTAATAATTTTTATTTGATACATTTTTAATATATTATTTTTTATCCTAATATATTTATAATGTATTTTTACATTTAAAAGTATTTTTAATAACTAATAAATAAAACTATGAAAATATATTTTTTCCTAGTCAAAAAAAAAATTATAATTATTATTTATTTATTATTATTATTACTATTTCTTTATGTATGATTCATTCATATATAATACTATGATGTTATATTTATCATGTATGCTTTTTTTTTTTTTTTTTTTTTTTTTTTTTATTATTATTATTTTTTGGATGATAATAAAATTATGATACTTTTTTATATTTCTATAGGAATTGATTCATTCATCCTCATATACTTTTTTCGATTTTATAATATACTTTGATATTTAATATCCTTTATACTTTTTTATAAAAAATTTTATTTTATTAATATTTTTATCTCTTCACCAATAATTATATGATAAAATACTTTTAGATATCAAAAGAGAATCAATTAAAAAAAGTAAAACTCAATATTTTAAAAATTTTATAAATAAAACTATTCACTAACCATTTGATTTTTTTTTTTTTATTATGTTGCAAATCAACCTGAAATAAATATAATATATATATACATCTCAAAAGAAAGGATAATAACTAAGACTTTATTTTTATTTTTTAATTTTTTTTATTTGCCATTTTTTTTATATTTTATAATTTCTTTATTAATGTAGTTTTTTTTTTTTTTTTTTGTGAATTGTCGACTGTACATAGAGGTCTGAGACGTTTTGGTATTGACGATAAAAAATTGCTTTAATTTTCATTCGTGGACTAAAAATAGACTATGGAAGCTCTTAAGTTAAAAATTATCAAATTGTAACGAAATTATTCATAGAATTGTTAAAAATACTATATTAATATGGAAAATTACTTCAACTAATTATAATAATAAAATGGTTTATTTGAAAATTATTTTTATGATTATAAAACATTTACTTGTTAAAAAAATAAATTGGAAGATTACTTTAAGGATTCGCACATTTAGCAGTATAAATTACAATAGAACCAGGTATTATTTTGAACCTACTATTCCTATCTTTGATATTCTTCTACATGTTATTCCCTACTCGTAACTTGTATACTCAATATTTTAACCCCTGTATTAGCTGGAATATTAATGGTCAGAACTTTGAAAAGCATGACAGACTTATTCATTACAATTTAATTTTTTATTTTATTAGTATTTGTCTTCAAGAAATAGGTAATAGTTTATTCTTTAATTCTTTCTTAAATTTCTATTCATTTCTTAATCATTATAGAACAGAACTGAGATGTGCAGGCATGAAAATTCGTGGTATTCACGCCTTTATATTGGTATCCACAATTCCTACCAATTCACTAATGATAATTTAGAATATAGATATATACCTCAAGTAAATATAGTTTCCATTCCTAAGAAAGGTGATCTTCCTGAATGTAATAATTACAGTGGTATTTCACACATCAATGTGAAATTAAAGGTTCTGTTAAAAAATGTCATTAAAAGAATTGCGAAATTTGTTTTTTATCATGGTTAGAACAGAACAATTTAGTTTTAGAAATAAAATTGAATGTTAGCTAATTTGTCTCCATCAGTAAAATTTGAAAAAAAAGAAAATTTAATGATCAATTTACCTTTCTTTCTTTTTATGATCTCAGAAAAGCTTATGATTCTGTTCCATTTTATAATATTCTTACAAAACTTAATAATATCGGTATTCATTGAAAATGCCTTCTGTTCATTACTAATCTACACTTCAAAAGCTTATGCAAATTCTAATGGCAAATTTTCAAAAGAATTTCCAATACATTGTTGTGTTCGTTAAGAGTGTCCCTTATCACCTATTTTATTAAATATATTTATCAATAACATATTTAATTAATGCAAGTGAAATGGTGTGATTACTGAAAGGAAAAAGTTACGTGATGGTTTCTTTGCTTATGATGGTGTTTTGTGGCACCTACAAAATCCTCTTTAAAAACCATTTAATAAAACTCATTATTGGGATATACATTTAACTCTTTATTAAGATTTTTAACCAAGAGGAACGTACCTTTCTATTTTAAAATTCATATTCAAGTTTCTATTGCCCTTAATTCAGTTCTTTACTATATACCTTTACTAGGATCAAATAATAAGAACATTGAAAAAGTTCAAACCTCTTTTAATCGAGGTTTGTTTTGGAGTTTTGGACTTAAAATAATATTGCCAATGCTATTATTTATAATATGTCTAAGAAACTATTTTTACCTCCCATTGGCAGATAATGCCCCTGCTGGATGGTCTTACTGAGTGCTAAGCATTGATATTCTGACATGCATATTATTACTGAGAATTTTCAAGTACGCTTTTTCTGAGAGTACTTCTCACCTTTTCTTTGAAGCGAGGTTAGTTTAACCTAACCTAATTAAATACGTACTAGCTCCATTGGCAATTGCATATAAATTAGAAAGATTTCAATTTAGTAGAATATATCTACATAGACATATGATATGTACTCATATGCTAGAAATTCCCTCATTAATATTGAATGTGAGTACTTGCGCAACCCTCTCAGGCCCGCAGTTAGGACAGCATCCTATCTATATTACTAAGGAGATTTAGAATAATATATATATAGAGGAAATACTCCCATATAACCATAACCACCGTATTCCGTTAAAATCTCTTGTGAGGAAAACCTGGAAAAGGGTCGAAGGGTAGGATCGATTCTTAGGGAAGAAGGCTTTTTATTAATAATATCTTTCAATCAATTTCATATTTTGTGGGACATGTAGAATTCCTTATGTTATGCTTATTATAATTAGTGATTTTTACACTGTGATTAATTTGTATACTATTAGATCTACTGTTGTCATGAGTACCGATGTCGAAACAATAAGGCAAAGAAGAAATTATGATACAGATTTGAAGATTCGAACGATGATTTTAATCTACATGGAGTTATCAATGAATAGGAAAATTTAGAGCTGTTATTTCTTCGAAGCTCATAACGTAGTTTTTTAATATAAATGTAAAAAACTTCATTTATTTAATTTTCATGTTTTTTTATTTTTTAATAAATATTATTAAATAAAGTTTATTCCGAGACAAAAAAAAAAAAAAAAAAAAAAAAAAAAAAAAAAAAAAAAAAAAAAAAAAAAATATTATTAGTATAATTATTAATTATTATTTATTATTATTTAAATCTATATATTTTTATCTTTTTATATATTATAATTATTTACTATAAAAATAATTTAAACAAATTTATTGTTTTAATAATAATATTTTTAATAAATTAAATAAAAAAATTTATCTATTTCTTCGAACATTTAAATTGCAAGTATTTAAAAATTTAATATTATTTTGATATTTTGATGATCTTTTTTTCAAATTTTTTCTTAAAATTAAATAATAATAGTAATAAATAATAATAATAAATAATAAATAATAATAATAATAATAATAATAATAATAATAATAATTATATTTCATTATTAAAACGAATATTTATAATAATATATTTTAATACTTTCATTAAATTTAAAGAATAATTTTTTTATTCATAAAATACATATATAATAAATATATAATTTTAAAGTATTTATTTTATTTTATTTTATTTTATTTTATTAATTATTATTTTTATAATTAGGTAAATAATTTAATTTAATTATTCTTTTAAGATTATATATGTTATTAATGAGAATTAATTAAGCAATGGTCCATTACTGTCTTTATTGAATTACAAGCATCAATACAAATACCTATAGCCTTTTAAAAAATAATAATATTTATAATATTAATACTATTTTCTTTACTTTCTAACACATTTAATAAATTTATACTTACCTCTATACTTTGTTCAGCTTCCATTTTACCAGTACATAAAACATGAGTAATTTGTTTAAGAGATGGCATATAAGAGAGCATAAATTTACTATTGGTATCGTTTTCTTCTGAGGCATCTGGATCTAAACAAATATTTCCGTTTATACAAGTCTAAATATATATACAATTTAATTTATCATTAACAAATATCTTTTTTTTAAAAAAAATATCTTAATTCTATAAAATTATTAATAATAATACTTACAGCAGATGCTGCAGCAACAAGATCAAACATTTGTATACCAGCATCGGTCAAAGCTATGGAAGCACAAGTAATAGCAGCAGCTAAACAAGCTGTTGTACCATCATTTTCAAGAACAGTAATATAAATATCAATTGATGATTTTGGATATAAATTAAGACGAATAGCTGGTAAAAAAGCTTGCTGTATAATTAAAGAATATTCACGTTCTTGAGCATTCTATTATTATTATTATTATTATTATTATTATTATTATTATTATTATTATTATTATTATTATTATTATTATTATTATTATTTATTTATTTATTTATTTATTTATTTATTTATTTATTTATTTATTTATTTATTTATTTATTTATTTATTATTTTAAAGTTCGAAAAAAAATGTTCAATAAATTTGAAATTATTTACATTTATTTATGTATCTGTATAAATTTAAAATAAACTCATATTATTACCCTTATGTAACCGCAACGTTTACTACATGAAAATGGAGCAAATTTAAATTCACATGAAACTGTGCCTTCATTTGAAATAATTGAACGTTTTGAGGAACGAGGACCATAACTGAATTTTATTCATTTAAATTATCATTATATTATTAAAATTCAATAATATTATATATTCATTAAACATGTAAAAAAAAAAAAAAAAATTGAAATTACTGAATATATTAATGAATTAAACAAAAAATTATTTATATACTTACACGCCACATATAATTTTTATATTCTCAGCTTCATAATATGCTGACCCATTAGCTTTTTTAATAACATTTGGTTTTATAACTGTTATTTTAATATTAATATAAATATGCAATGAAATGAAATAATAATATTGTATAACAATTAAAGGTTTAATAAATAAATAAATAGAAATAAAATAGTTAGAATTTCAAATAATTATTATTAATTATTATTAAATGTTTGTTATTCCTTTACTCTTATTATTATATTTTTAATTATATATAATAAAAAAAAAAAAAAAAAAAAAAAAAAAAAGAATGAGATAAAAAAGGTATATATATAATATATACATAGAAAAAAAAAAAATTACATATTGGTCTTATATTATCAATGGATCTGTTATTTTTTCTAATTTCGTCATCTTTATTATTTTTTTGTATATTTTTTTTTTCAATTGGCTTAACACTAATTTCTGGACCATTAATTCTTCTTTTATCCATCTTATTATATAAATATTTTTCTTCTTTAAGTTTTTGAGTATGTATGTGATAATAAAAAATAAAATAAAATAAAAATGATTGCTTTCTTTTTGTTATTTATAAATTTATTAAAAAAAAAAAAAAGAAATTGAAATTATTTTTAAATGATCGTGGAATTGTGAAATTATTGTTATAATTATTAAAACTTCTATTTCTTTTTTAAAAATTCATTAATAAATTACTTATGTTTAAATTAGGATTTAATGATAATAAATATTATTATTTCTAATATTATATATAATATCATAAAAATATTTCTATTATTATAAATTTTAATTTATAAATTTATTAGAAATATAATTTCTATTGTAATTTCAATATTTTTCAAAAAAAAAAAAAAAAAATATAATAATAAAATATTATTTTTTTAGTTTAATATATTATGATTGGTTTACTTTAATAAAATTTTCAAAATTTTCATAATAATATATATATATATTTATTTATTTGTTTATTTATTTATTTATTTATTTATTTATTTATTTATTTATTTATTTATTTATTTATTTATTTATTTATTTATTTATTTATTTATTTATTTATTACATGAAATAATTATAAAAATATAATCTTCCTTTTAAGGTAGAAGTTCAAAATAAAAAAAATTAAAATGTAAAGTTAGGTTATATATATTTTTAAATAAATGTATAATTATTATCTTTTATTATTATGATTCCTACATAATAAAGAATAATAAAAAATATTATAAACTACATAATTTAAAAATTTTTTTTAAAAAATATTTTTTAATAAACTATAAAATTTTAAAATTTGGTATTACTTGAGTATTTAATTCTTTAAAGAAATTAACATTTTTATTTAAAAAAAAAATAATAAAAAAATAGAATTAAAATTATTACCACAATAACTAATAAAAAAATTTAATAAAAAGTAAATAAAAAATTTAATAAAAATTAAATAAAAAATATATATTACACTTCTGTCCAAAAAAATTTTACAAAAAAAATATAGGAAAATTAGAAGGAAAAAAATTGTTAGTTAATTATTATATATATAAAAGAAATACAATGAATAATATTATAGAAAAAACATTAATAATTATAAAACCAGATGCTCTTGCTTATGCTAATCAAATTGAGTGGGCAATACTGGATGCAGGATTTACCATATTAAATGTGAATATAAAAAAAATTTAATATATATATAAGTTTACAAATAGGTTATTCAATGGCAATTATTATATATGAAAAAATTTATAAATTTATAATTAAGTTTTGATAAAATTGAAAGTTTTAAATATTTGTCCTAACAAAATAAAAAAATAAGTGAGAATAATGAAAACAACAAAATAAAATAACCCAAAATAACCCAAAATAATAATAAAAAAACATAAAAATAATATCTTTTTTTATAATAATACAAAAAATAAATATATAAATATATTGATTATTTTTGGAACTTATATCCAAAAATATTATTCCATCATATTAATATTTCATAATATAACAAAAAAAAAAAAAAAAAAAAAATTATAAAATTATAAAATTTTTACTATATAATATATGTATGTATAAACCTATTAAATATATAATATATAAATAAAAAAAAATTATTAAATATAAAATACAAATAATTTGATACTATAACTACATATTTATATAATGATATTAAATATTTTATTTTTAATAAAATAAATTAAATTCTAGAAAAATAAAATATTATTATTATTGTTGTTGTTGTTAACAATCAAGATATAATAATTATATTTAACATGAATTTATAAAAATGTATATATATATAAATTTATGATATAAAACAAATATGTGTAGTAACATATTTGTATATTTAATAATAATTATTAAATATTAAATTTATCTCTTTTTGATAATAATATATTCAATAATAATTTTAAATATTTATTATATAATTTACTTAATTCAATGTATTAACTCCATTAAATAATTCAATATATGAAGATAGATAAATAGATTTTCTTAATTTTAAAGGAAATCTATTAAATAAAAATTTAATTAATTATTATATATAAATTCATTTATTTTAATAAAAATGAATAATAAAAAAAATTATTAAAATAAAAAATAAAAAATAAAAAATAAAAATTATTAAAATAAAGAATAAAAATAAAAAATAAAAATTATTAAAATAAAGAATAAAAATAAAAAATAAAAATTATTAAAATAAAAAATAAAAAATAAAAATAAAAAATAAAAATTATTAAAATAAAAAATAAAAAATAAAAATAAAAAATAAAAATTATTAAAATAAAAAATAAAAATAAAAAATAAAAATTATTAAAATAAAAAATAAAAAATAAAAAATAAAAAATAAAAAATAAAAATTAAAAAATAAAAAATAAAAAATTTAAATTAAATCACCAAAATTAAATTATAACTAAAAATTTAAATTTTTTAGCATTATTATTATTTTTTATTTACTATCGGTGATCGGTGTGTACCTCCATTTTGTCACCCTCAAGGCATGGATATATTAAGGTAGTCACAATACTTTAATATGCTTTCGTATAGGCGGATATTGTCCCTTCTGGATGGCCTTACTCTGTATTCAGCATTGGCGTTCTGACATACATATTATTGCTGAGAATTTATGGTGTGCTTTTTCTCGGAGTGCCTCTCCTGTTCCTAACTTCCCTTGAAATGAGGCTAATACGACCTAATTCAATGAGATAGATTCTAATTTACTTGGTAATTGCATATTAGTTAAGAAGATTGTTTTTGTAGAATTTATCTATACATACATACCCATAATCTAGGACTTCCCTCATAAATATATTAAACGACAGCTCCCACAGTTACGTTAATATCTTTTCTATATTACTTAGGAGATTAAGAACACTATATACATATAACCATCATATTCCGTACAAACCTCTTATGAAGAAAACCAGAAATAATCAAAAGGCCTAACCGAATCAGGGGCCTTATATATGCTAGCTCACGGACTTAAAATTATTTAGTGGTAATAATATAGAAGGCGATCATAGAGAAACTGAACATTTAATCAAAAGTCAATATAAAGAAGAATATGATCCATTAGATAATGAAGAGGAGGGTGAAGAAGAATTATATTATGAAATAAGTGAAGGTGAAGTTAGTAGTAAAATATGAGTGCTATAATTGTTAAAGAATGTATGCCAAAAAAAAAACAAAAAAAAGTTAGTATTTTACATAAATTATATATTTTTATTTTTTTATTTATATATTCGTATATTCTTTTATTCTATAATTATAATTTTATTTTATTTTTGTTTTTATAATATATATATATATATATATATAGCCGTATTTATTGCATATTTTATTTATTCATTCATTTATTAATTACATGTAAATTTTTTTAAAAACATAAAAATTAGTAAAAAAATATTTATTTGTACAAATTGAAAATAATAATTTTTTAAATAGTAACCTGAAATAAAAGTAATATTCAAAATATAGTGTATAAATAAATTCGGAAAAAAGTTCATATACATTGAACCTCACTATCAAATTATAAGGTTTTTATTTAAAGGAATTCTTATCCCAGATTATAGTATGAATTGACAATCTAAAAGAAATTATGGTCTTTTCCTTCTGAAGTATTGAACCTGCCAGCCTGTCTTACTACGTTTTCAACGTTGACGTTTCCTGGTTAGTTTGCTTAATTTCTGTAAAAAGAGCAGCATCACACAAAAGATGGCGTTTTAGAATAATTTCCAGAAATTATTTGGTTATTAAACAAGCCATCCCATTCCATTTTATAATCTAAACTGATAATGTCTGTATCTCTTCCTCCAAGAAGGAAGTTATATACTCGGTACCACGTTACATATATATTTGCATATTCATTATTCAGAAAAATACTTATATTAACACAATTTTCACCAATTGACCTATTCACTACATTATTATTCTATTTTATTTTCTTCCTAACCCTTTTCATCTTTTATATATAATTATCTATTATAATTTCCAAAAAAAAAAATAAATAAATAAAATAAAATAAAATAAAATAAAAATTTTAAAAATTCTTTCTCTTTTTATTATTATTATTATTATTATTATTATTATTATTATTATTATTATTATTATTATTATTATTATTATTATTATTATTTTTATTATTATTATTATTATTATTATTATTATTATTATTATTATTATTATTATTATTATTATTATTATTATTATTATTATTATTATTATTATTATTATTATTATTTCTGTGAATTACTACATATTTTAATTAAATTTCTGTTATAAATTTATAAATTAAAAAATATAATTATTTTTTAATTATTCTTAACTCATAAATAAATTACAAAGTATATATCATATATTTTATTTAGTATTTGAAATTTTTTAATTTTTATTTTTATTATTTATGAAATCTATTTTATATATGATGTTTATACGAATTAAATAAATGTTTATAAATATACAAATATATATATATTAATAAATAAATAAATGATAAAATATATCTATTATTATGATTTTATATTAAAATATGATTATTATTGATATTAATATTATTGTTATTATTTATAAATAAAAATAAATTAAATTAAATTGAAAAAAAAAAAAAAAAAAGGCTAAACGTATTATAAATGAAAAAATATATAAATATATATAGTATTTAAATTATAATTAGTCATTTTTCATTTATATTATTATAATTAATGAGGTAAAATTGGTGATCTTTGTGAATCGGAGTTAATTGTTTCTATTGATTCTAAAGAATCAGATTTACTGCCAAAAGAATCTGTAGATTCTGAAATCGAACTTATTACAGAAGAACTACAAGTTGATATAGATTCTAGCGATTTTGGTGAAGAACTTGTGAATCCAGTTATTTCTTTAATTTCTTCTAATTTTTGAATTTCATTTGTTTTTTCTTTAGTATTGGTAATAATTTTTAATTTTTTAGATAAAATTTCACCATTTATTATATTTTGAAATCTAGTATAAATTTGAAATTCGAATTTTATACCACTTTTCTCATTAGTTTGAACACCTTTTACAAATTCAAAATTATTCATACTATTAGCAAATAAATTCATATTAGTGATATCATCATTTAATTTAAATGCATCTTTTGGTATTTCAGGAAAAAAAGCATCACAATCATATTTTCCATGAACCTTTGTAATGAAAAGACTTTCACAACTTGAATATTTAATACCTTCATTATAAATTTGACCACCACCTATTAAAAAGATGGTACCATGATCTTGTTTGCTTAAATTTTCAAGACAATCTCTTAAAGAAATATAACATTGAACTTCTTTTGGTAAATTTCTATATTAATTTATTTTAAAAATATAATTATATAAAAATTAAAAAAAAAAAAAAAAGATAATTAATATATTATTTATTTCCTATTATTATTTTTATTTATTATTTTTATTTTTTTATTTTTATTTCTTATAAATAGAAAAAAAATATCAATTTTTATAAATTTCTTTTATTATTAATAATTTTATTTGATTTACTTTGAATATTCCTTATTTCTACTTAAAACAACATTGATTCTATTTGGCATTGGCCTAAATTTCGGAGGTATTGATTCCCAAGTATTTCTACCCATAACAACTACATTTGGTGGAATATTATCATTTATTGTTACTTGGATATTATCAGTAACCAATGAATGCTTCTTCTCTTTTTTTGTTTTTTGTCTTTTAACTCTATTTAAATTAATTTCGAATTTATTTAAAGTATGAATGTCTCTGAAAAGACATGTAATGTTTTTAAAAAAACGAACATCTTCTGGAATTCTCCAAGGTATCTTTCCTGCTTTACCAATACCTCTATTAGCAGCAGCAGCAACAATCATATGAAATGGTTGAATAGTCATTTTATTTTAAATTGAAAAAGATTAATTTTATAAAAAAAAAAGTATATGATAATAATTTTAATACTATTTTAATAGATTATATATTATTCTTATATATATATATATATATAAGAATTTTTAACAAATATCTTAATACTAAATTATTTTCCTCTTAAAGATGATAATGTTAAAGTATATTATTATTATTATTTTTTTTTATGAAAATAAAATTAAAATGCCATTTTATAAAATTTTATAATTTTATATAGAAGGAAAAAATTTAAAAAAAAAAAATATAAAAAATATATAAAATGTATAAAATAAAATAAAATATTTAAAAAAATGACTTAACAATTTAATAGTGGACAATTATTTTAAATAAATTGAATATATATAACATTACAATGTAATATATGTCTATTTAAACTAAAAATTAAATAAAAAAAAAAAAATGAGCAACAATAAAATTTTTTTAAATTCAATATAAATAATAATTTATATTCTATTATAAATTTATTTACTTATTTATTTATTTATTTATTTATTTATTTATTTATTTATTTATTTATTTATTTATTTATTTATTTATTTATTTATTTATTTATTTATTTATTTATTTATTTATTTATTTATTTATTTATTTATTTATTTATTTATTTATTTATTTATTTATTTATTTATTTATTTATTTATTTATTTATTTATTTATTTATTTATTTATTTATTATTTGAATAAGAGAAATTAAATTTATAATTGAATATAAATAAAGTATTGGACAATAATTAAAAATTAAAAAAAAAAATTTAATTAATAGAAAATGAATTTATTTGGTGAAAAATAAATAGTTTTTTCTCCTATTGTTTAGATAATTTATTCATATCAATCATATATATATGTAATATAATTATATAATTACATATATATCACGATAAATAATATATAATGTGATATTCTTTATTTTGTAGTTGGTTTAATAAGTGTATTTGAGTTATTATTATAAATTTAATATAAAATAATAATAATATAAATTATTATAATAAGATATAAATTTAATATATATAAATATTCAAATATACAAATATGTTATTATACAAATTTGTTTTATATTATATATATTTTTATTATTATTTTTTTGGTCAAATAATACTTATATTTGTCAAAGAAAGGTTAAATATTGCCAATACTTAGTCGTACCTTTACCAATAAACCACAGAAAAAGAAATCACTATTTTCGGTATTATTTTATGGAAGATGTGGAAGATGTTACCAAAATTTTAAAATTGAAATGATTGAAAAAAAATTCCATTGATATTTTTACAAATATTTAATTGAGTAGATATTAAATTTATTAATAATAATATTAACTAGTGTATCAATAAAAAATAATAGTAAGAAAACATAATTTAAAATGTACTAATTATTACAGTAATTATTAAATAAATATATCATATATCATATACTTATAATAATTGATTTATATAAATGATAAAAAAAATTATAAATAATAAATAATAAATAATAAATAAAAAATTAAAGATAAATTTATAGATTTGATATGTAATTCAATAAATACACATTATTTAGAAAAAAAATTAACCTTTAAATATAATATTAATATAAATAAAAAATATAATTTTTTTTATTTTATTTAATAAAATATATTAATTAATGTGTATGTTTTATATTTCCAAATTAATGATCTTATTAAATACTTTTTTTAACTAAAACTAAACAAAAATTAAACATATAAACTTTCTATTTAATTTGATTATTAATCAAATTGAATAAGTGTCCAATTTTTATTTATTTATTAACTTAATACTAACAATACTATTAATAATATATTTCCAAATTAAAAACTACTTTTTATAAATTACTTAAGTACTTAATTATTTTTGTTAAATTCTTTTAAGAGTTCTCGAGAATTAAGATTTTCCTCAGGTTCCCATGATGTCTCTGATAGGGGAGATCCTTTCTATTTGATTAGATATTACGCTTTTCTGTAATGAGAATGTTTATCTAATATGTTCAACTTCATATTCCTCTTCATTGTCGACTGTAATAGGAGGTGGTTTTTAGTTTCTTTCAAAATGGTCTTCATAATATGGTTCGAGTTTTGAAACATGAATAATGGGATATATTCTAAGCTTCTATGATGAATCAAGTTTATAAGAAACAAGCCAAACTATACTTATAATTTTAAATGGTCCTAACTTTCTAGGTTTGAATTTTTTATTGCCATTTTTAATTATGAGGGAGCTGTTGATCCAAACTTTATCATTATTCTTAAATTCAGGTGGTTCCATACGATAGTAATTCTTATAATTCTATTGTTTATTGACTGCACATTTAATATTTTCCTTTAGTTCTTTGGTATAAATAGTTAAAAAATTAATTTAAGTAATTTATAATTGTCAAAAACTCTTAAAAGAATTTAACAAAAATAATTAAATACTTATCAATTATAAAACCTAGAAAATGAATCAATAAAAAATATATTTTTCAATTACTTTATTATTATATTATTATTTTATTCAATATATATACTTAATTCTTCTATTAATATCAAAATTTTTTTATAATATTTAGTTCTGTTTATTATTAATATTAATATGAAAATTTATTAACATATTGTAATTTTATTATTTTATCATGTATTAATTATTATTATACTTCACGTTAAATTTGTTAATATCATGTATTATTATTATTATTATTATTATTATTAATTATTATTATTAATTATTATTATTAATCACCTAAGAAAATCGCACTTTAAGAAATTTATGGATAAGAAACATTTTATTTAATTTTAAAAATCCAATAACAAATTTCACTGATAATCAAGTAGTAAAACAGAAGTAGAAAATAGACAGGTAAACTCAAAATTAAAACATATAAACGTAAAATTTTATTTTAATCGAGGCCTTATTAAAATCAAAGAATTGCTTTAAAATATATTAGTACTGAAAATCTGTTATCTGATGCATTAACCTAAAAATATAGACATATAAACGGACCTTAAATGTCAAATTCTCGAACATAATTTTTTGATAAACTAGTAAATTAAGTTTAAAAGGATTACGTTAAATATAACTAAATCAATTTTTTCGGAATCTAGTGCGTTTCCCAATCGTGCATTTCGCAATAGCGTATTTCTGTATGGGGAGTGTGCATTTCGAAAATTTTTATTACAAAAATTTGTATTTTCTTGTATGGCTTAAATATTTTTAATTTTAAGCCACTTAATTTTATTAAAAATTTAATGAATAATAATTAATTAATTAAATAAATAAAATTACAATTCTCAAAAATTTTCAAACACGTAATCTTACGTGGGGCGTATATCTAATTGTATCATAATTTTGTGGCTTTTTTCTACAATTTTTAAAAAGCCATATATTCACAATATGGCGTGAATAATAAATGTGGTGATATTTTATGACAAAATTTATAAGCCACCAATAATTTGGCGAAATTCAACTGGACGAAATTCAACTTTTGGCGAAATACAACACTTCAATAAATAATAATTAGGTTAGGTATTTCTATTTAACATTGAAAAATAAAATAAAAAATAAATAAACATTTTATTTTTAATGCTTAAAAAATAAAATAAAAATAAGAAATAAGAAAACTTTTTTTTTAAACATTAATAAACAAGGTATTAATGTAGTAATTATATATATATATATATTTTTATTTAATTTTCTAAAAAAAAGTTTTTTTAGTCATAATAAACGGGTGTGGGGCATTTCGCCAAATTGCATTTCGCCAAATTGCATTTCGCCAAATTGAGAATTATTAAATAAATAAATAAATCAATAAATAAAATTAATTATCATTAATATCGCATAAAAACAATTTTAAAAAAAAATATATTTTGAATTAATATTTATTTATTTATTCTTTATTTATATCAATACTCTACTTGTCGAAATGCAACCTGGCGAAAAGCAACTTGGGGAAATGCAACTTGGGGAATTGCAACATTTTAATACTACGCCACTTGGCGAAATGCAACCTGGCGAAATGCAATTTGGGGAAATGCAACTCTCCCATAATAAACGTTTGTCTTAATTATTTTTATTATTATTTAAAAATTTATTTATTCATTTATAATTTATTTATTCATTTATTTATTTATCACATTATAATACGCCATGTTTTCCGAAATACACTACAACAAAATACAAATTTATGTAATAAAAATTTTCGAAATGACACACCCCCTTTCTGTATGTGGGGTATTTCTGTATGTGGCTTGCTTTTAATAGATAATAAATAGTAATTATATATTAAATTAAATTTTTAATTTGAAATATAATTTCATTGTTAGTAATAAAATATTTTATATATGACAAACATTTTCATTTAATAAGCCATAATTAATATAAAAGAAATGTAATTTCCTAAAATTATCTGTAAAATGATAATAACAATAATAAAAATAACATAAATGAAGTAGTTTATATATAAATTTACAATCAAAAAGCTAATTTAAATAATAATAATATAAAATAAAATAAAAATTTTATTATTGTTTATTATTATTTTGTTTCATTTTTTTATTAAAATTTTCTTTAAATTAAAATTTATAATATTAAAATTTTTAATTTTATTATATTGATAATATTTCATAATATATACAATATATAAATTATGCACTATTAATGATAACAACAAAATTATTTTTAATATAAAATTCTTTAAAATATAAAGATAAAAATATATAAGAATTTTATTTTATTTTATTTAATTCTATTTTATTATTATTTTTTTTATAATAAGTAAATTCCATAGGAAATCTAATTTTATTTATATTAACAAATATTGAAAAAGAGAAATTAAATGTAAATAAATGAATAAATAAATCAATAAATCAATAAATAAATAGACAAATATGTATTATTTTGGAATCAATATTGTATGAATTCTTTGAAATTAAAAATTATTTGAATATGGTGCTGCTTATTATAAATTCAAGACGAAGCAGAGATGTATAATTGATCAAATAAACAATATTTTTATTAAATTAGTAAAGAACTATTAAAAATATATAAATTTAAAGGTTTACTAATGAAATAAAATATAATTTAATTTTTTATTTCATTCTAAATCATAAAATAAGAAGATTTATTATAAAATTTAAAGGACAAATATATATATTTTAATATTTAAAATTCTAAATTAAAATATTAATATTGATAATAAAATACTTAAATATTAGAATATATATGGAAATAATTTTATTTTTAATTAACAAATTAGCAAGCATATTATTATATAAAAAATAATTTAATTCAGTATATTAGTAATTATTGAAGTTTTGCACATATGTAAAATAATTATATTAAATGGTCATTTTTCTATAATATACATTTTTATTAGAATATAACAAAAATGAACACATATCCAAATCCATTTTCTGAAGCCATTAATTATCAAAAAATGGAAAAAATGCAACAGTATGATCAACAAACACTTGAATCATTAAGCAATATGTCACCAATGACTAGAACTCAGTAATTATTAAATATAACTATTATTCTAAAATGAAGTTAAAAAAAAATAACTAATATATATAATTTTAATTAAATAATTTTTTTATTATTAATTATTATTATTATTTTAAATTCAAATGTATATATAAGACAACCAATTGTTACTGGTACTTCAGTTTTAGCAGTAAAATTCAAGGATGGAATTATGATGTGCACTGATTGCTTAGGTAAAAACTAATATTTTGAATAACTTTTATTCAAAATATATTATTTAATATACTAATATATTAAATTTTATAAAATATTATTGTATTTATATTTCATAAATTCTTTTTATAGCCTCATATGGTTCACTTGCAAGATTTAGAAATGTCGAAAGAATGATTAAGGTTGGAAATTCAACCGTTATTGGTGCTTCTGGTGATATTTCAGATTTTCAATATATTACTTATTTAATGGATAAATTAATGTAATTTATTATTATTATTATTATTATTATTTTTTTTTTAAAAAATACTTTATATATTATAATATTTAAATATTAAAATTTCAGAAATTTAATATATTAAATATAATTAATTGAAAAAAAAAGGACTAAGGAGTATAATGTTAATAATGGACAACCATTAGCTCCAGAAAATATATATGAATATTTAAGTCAAGTTATGTATCAACGTCGTAATAAGTTCGATCCTCTTTGGAATGCTTTAGTAGTTGGTGGTTTTCACGAAGGAAAAAGGTAATTATAATGAATGAAATGTTAGTTTAATATTTGCTAATAATATAAATTTATTTTTTTTTTTTTATTTAAAAATTATAAATAAATTATTAACATATATATATATATTAATATTGCAAAAAAAAAAAAAAAAAAAAATAGTTTTCTTGGTTATATTAATTTAAAGGGAACCACTTACCAATCTGAAACTATTGCTACTGGATATGGTGCATATATTGCACAACCATTATTAAGAAATGCTGTTGAGAAAAAAAATGGTGAACCATTGACTGAGGAAGAAGCCAAAAAATTATTAGATGATTGTATGAGAGTTTTGTTCTATCGTGATGCCCGATCATTAAATAAGGTTCATAATTTAATATTATAAATAATAAATTAATTAATAAGAAAAAAAAAAAAAAATAAGAAGAGAAAAAATTGAAATAAAATAAAATAGAATAAAATAAAATAAAATAAAATAAATAAATAAATAAATAAATAAATAAATAAATAAATAAATAAATAAATAAATAAATAAATAAATAAATAAATAAATAAATAATAATAATAATAATAATAATAATAATAATAATAATAATAATAATAATAATAATAATAATAATAATAATAATAATAATAATAATAATAATAATAATAATAATAATAATAATAATAATAATAATAATAATAATAATAATAATAATAATAATAATAATAATAATAATAATAATAATATATATATATATATATATACGTACAGTAAATTATAAAAATTTAATGATAAAAGAAAAATATTAATTTTTAAATAATTTTAAATTTTAATATTATTAGTTACAACGTGCAACTGTTACTGCATCAGGTGTTACTATTAGTGAACCATACTCGTTAGAAACTGAATGGTCATTTGCTGAACATATTCGCGGCTATGGAGCATAGGCATTATATATATATATATATATATATATTTTTTTTTTTTTTTTTTTTTTTTTTGTATTCCGTTATTACTATGATTATAATAAATATAAATGTTATTTTTTTGATATATATATTATTACTATAACATAAAGTAATAAAGTAGTATACTCATCTATATTTTATAAACAAAAACAAAAAATATTTATAAAGATAATAACTATAATAATAATAAATAATAAATTAAAACGAAAATATTAAACAAATATGTTTATCATTTCAAATATTTTATTCATAATCCAAATTATTATTTTTTATATATTGTTTTTATCATAATAATTACAATAAAATAATAAATCATGAGAAAAAAAAAAAAAAAAAAAGCTAATAAATAAATGAAAGTAATAATAATAACAACCATAATTTGAATTTATAAGAAATGGGATAAACCGATATATAAAAATACATAATAATATAATAATATCAGATTAATATATGATTGTATATAAATAATATATATATATATTTTATTTAAAAATCAATGATAGTTAAAATAAAAAATAAAAAAATAAAAAAATAATAAAAAAAATAAAAAATAAAAAAAATAAAAATAAAAAATAAAAAATAAAAAATAAATAATAAAAAATAAAAAATAAAAAATAAAAAATAAAAAATAAAAAATAAAAAATAAAAAATAAAAAATAAAAAATAAAAAATAAAAAATAAGAAATAAGAAATAATAATTGTAAAGTAACAAAATATAATTATAAAGGGTTTTGAATTTTCGTTAAAAAATTAGTTTCTATACTCGTTTTAGTTTTTTATTTATTTATTTACTTATTTATTAATAAATTCATTTTCACATTATTCATTAACGAAAAAAGCACCTAGATTAACAATATCCAAACACAATAATAAATTTCCTGGAGAAATAAATTTTGTTGAGAAAATGTTCATTATACAAGTACTCCTGTTTTTAGATTAATTAAATACAAGTTAAAATTTGGTTTTAAAAAATTTATTCAATGTCTATCTCCAAAATATTTGAAATTTTATTTTATTTTTTATTTTTATTTTTATTTTTATTTTTATTTTTTTATTTTTATTTTTATTTTTATTTTTATTTTTTTTTTATTTTTTTTTTATTTTGGATGAATTAAATATGGATTCTAATTTAATGTGAAACCTTTTATAAAATTAATAAATATTAAATTGGTATTAAAAGGTTCCCTAATATGCTGTCATTGTATGGAAAATAACAGTATATCTAATATTATACACTGGATACTTTTTTATCCCAAAATTTGAAGAATTTAGGTAATAACTCATTCAATTTATTGATGGAGTTTTATTAATTTTTCTCTGATTGTCATAAGAAATCTTTGAACATTCCTGATGATAAAAAGAAAGATTTTGATGATGATATTAATTTTTATGTAGTATCTCCTTCTTGGCAGAAATGCGGTAAATGAAATCTTAAAGATAGGTTCAAGGGAAAAAAAATGTTTTATTAATAATATTTTTCAATCTTCTTTGAGAGTTTTCTTTCAGATTTCATTTTTTTTGGCGGAATTCCTTACTAATGTTATCCTTATTGTGATTAGTAATTTTAACGCTATAGCCAATTTGTATACCATAAAACCTACAGATGTTAAGAGTGTCGACATCGAAACGATAAGGCAAAAAAGAAATTACGATACAGTTTTGAATGACAATTTTTATCAACATGGGATTATCATCGATTAATGGGAAGAGTTAAATGTCGTTTCGTTCTAGAAACTCATAATATAGTTCTTTAATATTAATATAAATTTCATATATTTTATTTTCATGTATTTTATTATTTATTTTATTAATATATATTATTAAATAAAATTTATTCCTAGTTTAAAAAAAATTTTATATATTCATTAGCTAAAATTTTAAATTAATTTAAGCTTTTTCTTAAATAAATATGAATTTATTATTAGCTGACCTGAAGTTGTATATATGAATTATTGATGCACATGATATACATGAATCTAATATTGTAATCTAAAATTTATTAATCATAAATTTAAGTATGTTAACATTTATAAATCAGTTCGAAGTAATAAATAAAATCTTAAAATGACAATAATAATAATAATAATAATAATAATAATAATAATAATAATAATAATAATAATAATAATAATAATAATAATAATAATAATAATAATAATAATAATAATAATAATAATAATAATAATAATAATAATAATAATAATAATAATAATAATAATAATAATAATAATAATAATAATAATAATAATAATAATAATAATAATAATAATAATAATAATAATAATAATAATAATAATAATAATAATAATAATAATAATAATAATAATAATAATAATAATAATAATAATAATAATAATAATAATAATAATAATAATAATAATAATAATAATAATAATAATAATAATAATAATAATAATAATAATAATAATAATAATAATAATAATAATAATAATAATAATAATAATAATAATAATAATAATAAAAATAAAAGATTATAATAAAAAAGTTTAAATAGTCAAAACTTTAAAAAAAATAAAAATACTAAATAAATATAATCGATGAAAATGATGAATAAATATTAATTTAACGAAATATTAATAATCATAATATTTCAGAAAGATTATAAAATAAAAATAAAAATAAAAAATTAAAAAAACATTTAAAATTTAATAAAAGTCAATTGTAATTCAGTACTTCATAAAAGTAAAAATTTTAAAGAAGGACAAAAGAAAAATTAAAGTATAGTAAAAAAGAACAAGAATATAATAATTTTATATTGCATTTATATAAAAATGACTCTAAGTAATTTAAATTTTAAGAACTAATAAAGAAGGAAAGCTAGATATCAAAAAAAAAAAAAAAAAAAAAAATTCAATTTAAGAAATTAAAAGGAATACATATATATATATATATATATTTTTTTTTTTTTTTTTTTTTTTATTTATTTATTTATTTAATTTATAATTACTAATATTATATTTTGTTAGAATATGTGAAATGTATGAAAAATAAGCTTCAAATGTATTGAAACATATTGTAATATAAATAATGTATAAGCCACAATGTATTAATATAAAAGCATTCAATTTATAATAATTAAGTGCTAGTAACTCTTTATCATAAAATATATTAATAAAATTGACATAATTATAAACCATAAATTCATAACTCTTAACATATTTTTAATTAAACTTTTTTTATCCAAAAATTTAAATTATTATTTACTTAATATAAAGTTCTATTTATTTGAAGATTTTAATAGATTTTAATTTCAATATATTTATTTAAAAATAAAAAATTTATTCATTTTTATATATTATTTATATTTTTTTGTAAATTAAATTATAGTATATTATAAATAATATATAATAAATAAAATATAATATTAATAAGAATAAATATTAATTGTTTTAAAATATTTAAATTGAGTTTGATATTTTTATTAATTAAGAAATAAATAATAATAATAAATAATAAAATAAAAAAAAAAAAAAAAAAAAAGAATAAAAGGAGGAAAATATATTATAAGAAATTATATGAATTAACATATTTTTTTATATTATACAAATATTAAAAATAATTAAAAATAAATAAAAAAAAATAATAAAATTAGAAGATATAATAGAAAATGTTTATTTATTTATTTGTTAGTTCATTTGTTTGTTTTGCTTTATAATTATTACTACTTAATAATATTAAATATATTTAGTCTTATGAAGAGTTATTATGAATGGATGAATTCTATATTATATATATAAATATAAAAATATTACTATTTAGTAAATTATATTAATGTTATTTTAGAGAATACTTTAAGAAAAATTACCAAAATATTAGGTCTTAATCTTAATTTTGAAGGTTGTCTTAGCTTTGAAATTGGTATAGCTTGTTTTCTTGGTTCAACAGGTTTAATTTCAACAACATTTTGTAAATTATTCATTGGATCATTTCTTAAATTTACTAAATAAAATAAACAAAATATTTAATTAAAATGTTAAATTTTAAATATAAAATATAAAATATACAATTAAATCACATTTTGTAATTTATTAAACTTAATAAATATGAAAATGTATAATTCAGTTAATTATACTTACAATATTCATCGTATAATTTTCTAGGAACTTTCGACGGCATAGGTAGCTTAGTATTAAGTCTTGCATATTTTGCAACTCTAAAAGTGGATGCAGGATTGCTAAGTTGTTGTTCCAATGTTGGAGATTCGGATCTGGGTATATTTAAAAGTGAATTTTTTGATTTTTTAGAATCTTTTTGAGTCTTATTAGTTTTATTATTTGGATAAAATTGAGAAAAGGTTGGTATAGAACTACGTTTATATTGATGTAACAATGAAGTATTATTGGGTGAATTTGATGAAGAAGATAATTTTAAATTTAAAGAAAAAGAATCTGAATTTAAATTCTTTATACTGTCTAATGAAAAAGGTTTTTTCTTAGATGGTGGCCTTTTTTCTTTCTCACTTGAAATTTCCAATTGATCAAAACTTGTTGAATTTAGTATTTCACTCTATAAATTATTATTATTATTATTATTATTATTATTATTATTATTATTATTATTATTATTTTATAAATAGATTATTATAAATAAATAAATAAATAAATAAATAAATAAATAAATAAATAAATAAATAAATAAATAAATAAATAAATAAATAAATTAATAAATAAATTAATAATAGTTTTTAGTAATTTTCTTCTAAATTTTTAGTAATAAAATATAAGATTAATTATTATTTACAGCTTCATCACTGTCATCATCATTTAAATTGATCTTTTTTGAATCATTGTTAAATAAATTCTCTTGATTTATTTTTATTTCTGGTTCAAAGTTGGTTTTAGTATTAAAATGAAATGTGGTATCATTTAAAATATTTCCTTTTGACTTATTATCATGCTTCTCATTTCTTTTTAATCTTTCTCTTATTTCTTCTATCTTTTTATCTATTTCAGCATTTCTTGTATTATTAAAACTAAAATGATTTAAATTTAACGAACTTAAAGATCTTCTTTTTTCAATTGATTTTAATCCTTTATTTTCACCATAAAATGATGAATTATCATTACTAAATGAATTGATTTTTTTACTTTCTGATGGTTTATCATTACTAAATTTAGAAAAACTATCATTTGAATTACTACTTAAAAATGAAGGTGGTGAATGATGAAGCTTTTCAAATGATAGTTCCATATCAGGTGTTCTTGTTTCAGAATGATTATTTGACAAATTAGTCATATTGTTATTTATATTCCTTTCTAATCCATTTGAATCTTTAGAAGTAATGTCATTTTTAGTATTTGCAATTGAATTTTTATTATTAATATCTTTATTTAATGAAGCAAATTTTTCTTTATAAAAAGCTGGTTTATTTAAATTTGAAGAATATTCGTTATTAATATCTTGTTTAAATTTATACTTTTCAAGATTATTGTTAACATTTGAATAATCATTACTTTTATTGTTTTGCTTTAATATACCACCAGAATTTATAAATGGTTTTATTGTATTAGTTGTAAGAAAATCTTTTGGCACATCTAAACTATCACCAGTTTTAAGAGAGCCTATATTTTCTAAATTTAAATCTGTCTTAAAAAGATTATTATCTTCTAATATATTCAATTCATGTTCCTTCTGTAATAAACCATTTTTATTTTCTACTATATCCAAAAAGCTTTTATTTTCGATATCTTGTAATAAAATTATGAAATTATTATTAATTGATAAAAATAAAATAAAGAAAAATAAATAAAAAATAAAAATTAATTATAAACAAAAATTTATTTTAAACTTATTTCTATATAAGTTTCAAATTACCATTATTTTCTGAAGTATATTTCTTATCATGTTCATTAAGATTAAAATCCACAGTTGTATTCTCATTATTATTAACAGCATTATTAGATATTGTTGAAATTAAATGGTTATTAGAATTTGAATGAAATGCTTCCGGTATATGTAATTTATTATTATTATTGGAAAAAGAAAAATCTACTGAATTTAAACTACAATTAGAACTAATTATACTTGTATTATAATTACTATTATAATTGTTACTGTTAATATTATTATTATTATTGTTATCAATACTATTATTGTTGCTGGTGTTATTAATATTATTATTACTATTGATACTAATATTATTATTACTAAATATTTTATTTTTAAATGGAGATCTAAATTATATAAAATATATAGATAAAATTATTAATAAAAGTTATTTTAAATTTTTAATCTTTTGATTTTTTTAATATATACTTTAAAATCCAGGAATATTTTTCTTTTTCATATGATTCTAGTTCAATTTCTATAGTAGCATCTTCTTCCCCATGTTCAAGTGAAAAGGAAGGTTGAACATCAGTAATTAATTCTTCATTTTCTAAATATATATATATATATAATAAATTAATATATTATTAATTAATACACAACAAAGTAATTATACTTTTATTATATTATTACCATTTTCGAGAGGTATTAAAATTTCAGTATCGCTTTCGTCATCCATACTATTGAATGGCAACTGTATATTTCTGGAATTGTTATTAGTACTTATTATTTTACTTTTATTAAGACCATTTTGAAAAAAAGATAAATTATTATTATTATCAATATTATTGAATTGAAATAGTGAAGTAGTATTGTTTAAATTTTCAAATGAATTTTGATTATTTTTTATATTTTCTAAATCAAAATCATCACGTACTTGTGATAAATCGATAACATCGTCATCAATATCCATTATAATGATAATATTTAATATTAATTGTTCAAATGATATATATAAAAATGATTACAAAATTTATAACGGAATAAATTTAATTGATAAAAACATATATTTAATATATTTATAAAATAACTTTGCAAATATAATTTTTCTCTTTCCGAAAATTACTTAAATCAGATATTATCAGATACTATTCTATTAAAAATTAAAATATATAAAAAAAATATCTATTGTAATTAATATTTAATAAAAACAAACAAATATTTTATAAAAAATCAATAAAAAAATTATATTAAAGACATATAAAGTTATAATTTTTAAATTATATTTCTCCTCTGTTTTAGAATTGCTATTGTATTTTATTTTACTTTTAATTAATCAATTTGTTTGTATAAAAATATATTATATATTATTGAAAATATATCATTTCTAACTTTTTTTTTAAATAGCTGAACTTTTTTTTTCATTATTTCAAAATTTATCTTTTTTGAAAATTAAATATAAAAAAAATATAAATACTATCAGAAATAATAATTAATATTTTTTTTATATATATATATCGACTCTTTGTTTTAATTAGTTGCTGTATTACTTAATTTTTCATATAGATTAATAACCTAAATTCATCTTTTAATAAAAAAGAAAAAAAATTTTAACATATATATTTTTTTCTTTAAAATTTTTTAATTATTTAAATATTTAAACACATATATTAAAAAAATAATTAATTTAAAAATAAAACTTAAAAAAACGAAAAAAAAAAAAAGACTAAATTAATTAAACATATTAAAAACTATGGAACGAATAGGGCATAAATAAATTAAAAATATAAGCAATTTTAAAAAATATGAAAAATATATTTTTATAATGAATTATAGAATTGTATATAATTCCATATATGGGTTTATATATTTAAAATTAATAATTTTTATATTCTATTTATTTATCTATTATATATTTTACAACATTATAAAAGAAAAAAAAAAAACTTTATTGATATAATTAAAGTATTTTTAATTATTTTTTAATAGCCAATTTATTTTATAATTATATATTTTTAATGTATGAATATTATTTTTTTTATTTAATCCATATCACTACCTCTTAATTATTATAATTATATATATAATAAACATATTCTCTATTTTCGTAATTTATATGAATTATTACGAATTCAATTTTTTATGATATACTATGAAAAAAAATTCTATTTCATTTAATGATACTATGAAATATTAATATATTTTGTATTGGATGAAAATATATGAACAAATAATTTATTTATTAATTAATTATACTATTTTTCAAATTTTTAAAATTATTTAATAAAATCTATTATTTATTTTTAATTATTTAAATATAATTTATTATATTTATTTTTCTTTATATAAATTTAATTTATTAATATTTATAAATATTATTATTAAAATATAAAAAATAAAAATTTTATTATTTTTTAAAGAAAATATTTCAATTTGAAATATTGGTATATATACATATATATATTTTTTATTGATCTTTATTCTTTAAAGACAAATAATTATAAAATAATTTTAAATTAAATAATTATATGTATATTATTAGTTAATAAATATTAAATTATAACAAAATAATGATATCTGAACCAATTCCAACTGCACAACCAGCCATTCAAGTTGGTAGCAGATTTGATCCATATGAAGATAATGGAGGGTAATTGAATAATTATATATAATCATTATTTAATTTAAATAACTATTGTAATATATTTTTTTTTATTAAATTAAATATTTACAATTATTATTGGATATATTTTTATTTATCTAATTATTATTATTATAATAAAAATTAAACATTTGAGCTTTATATATATATATATTTCTTTTTTTTTTTTTTTGATTTTTATTTAATTTTTATTATATTTAATTTCAAATTTAATATTATTACTACTGATATTTTTATTTTTATTTTTTTTCTTCTTCTTGGAAATAAAATTTATTACTCTTAACATATTTTTAATGGATTTCATAAAACATCTATATAAACTTATTAACAATTAATTATTAAATATTTTGTTATATGTATTTATTTTTCTTAGAACCACTATGGCACTTGCTGGTGAGGATTTCTGTATTGTAGCTGCTGATACTCGTCAAAGTGATGGATATCACATCAATTGTAGATATGCACCAAAAGCTCATCAACTGTAAATATTAATTTTAATAAATATTATATTTAATAAAAAAAATTAATTATATAATAAATTTTAAAAATTAATATAAAAAAATATTTAATTAATGTAAATAGTTCAGAAAAAACTGTTATTGGTACTAGTGGTTTTTATGCAGATGGTATTAATCTTGTTAAGAAAATTAAGCAAAGAATGGAGGTAAATTACTAATAATTTAAAATTAAATTTAAAATTAAATTAAAATTAGTATTAAAGGTAAATTAATTCAAATTAATATATTTAAACATATTTAATAATGTTTTTTATAAGTGGTACTATCATCAACATGAAAAAGTTATGAGTACACCAGCCATTGCTCAATTATTATCTATAATGTTATATCAGAAGCGTTTCTTCCCTTACTATGTATTCAGTGTTTTAGGTGGAATTGATGAAGAAGGTAATTTAATTTTTATGAAAAATAATTTATATTAATTATAAAAATTAAAGTAACTGAAAATTTAAAAATTACTTGTAATATGAAATTATTTTATTCATATTATACAATGAAATTAAAATTAAAATTTAAAAACGTATACACTAATTACTAATTAGGTAAAGGCTGTGTTTTCAGTTATGATTCTGTTGGTAATATGGAACGTGTTAAATATCAAGCTGCTGGTAGTGGTAACGAACTTTTACAACCATTCTTAGATAGTCAGGTAAGATATTTAAAATTTTGAAAATGGTTTAAATAATAATAATAATAATTATATATTATATAAATAATAATAATAATAATAATAATATTAAAAATGATAATTACAATAATAAAATTTTTAAATATTAAAATTAAAGAAATAAAAATATATTTAAAACTAATTACGTCTTAAATAATTATTAATATAATTTTTACAATTTCTTGTGTAAATAAATATTAATACAAAAATAAATAATATAAAAATAAATACAAACCATAACTATTAATAAAGATTGGTTTAATGAATAGAGCTACTGAAGATACACTTGATTTAACTGAAGATATGGCTATTAAGATAGTAAAAGATGCTTTCTCTTCTGTAACTGAACGTGATATTCATACTGGTGATTGTGTTGAAATATATATTATTAGAAAAGATGGTATTGAATTACAAAAATACCCATTAAAAAGAGATTAAGAAATTATTTGTATTTTTGTTTTCAAATAGTTTTTCTTTATAAAAATCCTTTATTTAAAGACATAAAAATAAATTAATTCTATTCAATAATGTATTCATTTATTTTATTGTTTTACTATTAATATAAAAATATAAATAATGAATAGAAAAGGATAAGGAAAAAAGTATTTAATAATAATAATAATATAATAATAATAATAATAATAATAATTATAAAAAGTAACCTTAAGAATAATAAGAAATCATCAATTAAATTTCGTTACCCAGAAGTAAATCAAAATTTCAAGAAAGTGCAACTCTTCAATACTAATTATAATATATAATATATAATATATATATAATAATAATAATAATAAATAAATAAAAATATAAAATTAAAATATAATATGAATAATATGAAATAAAAAAATTAATGCGACTTTAAATAAAAGCATATAACTTATTATTTAAATAAATTAAAACATTAATAATAAATAAATAAATTTATATTTATACCAGTTTAAAAATATTTAATACGAAAAATATTAAAAAAAAAAAAAAAAAAAAAAAAAATAATAATAATAATAATAAAATAAAATAAAACAAATTAAAATAAAATAGAAAATGAAATTATATATATTATGTAATTGCATTTTTTTTTTTTTTTGGTTCAACTAATATATATTTTAATTTCGTTAAAATTATTTTATATGTATTTTATATGTATAATATATATATATATATATATATTTATTTTTTGTTTAGTTGTATTTTGTTGCTTTAAATACGAAATATTAATTAAAAAAAAAAAAAAAAAAAAATAACGATAGTATATGTAATTATGTATATAACTTTTTTTTTTTTTTTTCTGATGAAGATTTTATTTATATATTTGTTTATTTATACTTTATGAAGTACATTATATTTTATAAATTCTATTTTTAAATGAAATAAAACTAAAATAATAATAATAATAGTAATAATAATAATAATAATAATAATAATAATAATAATAATAATAATAATAATAATAATAATAATAATAATAATAATAATAATAATAATAATAATAATGGAAATATTGGATATTTAATAAAATGATTTAATCATTTATAATTATGATAGTAATGAATATATGGCCTACAGTAGTTCTTTATAATGTTAAGTGGATAAATAAAGTTATAAAATTATTACTTATATGAAACCAATCTTCTTACCTTATGCCATAAAAATATTAATTACGACATGATTCTATATCTCATCTTTGTTATATCATAACAATTGCTGTATCATTTATATTATATTATTTATTATTTAGTATGTCATCATTAATCATAAGAACATTATATTATTTACATTATAACTTTACTATAATTATATTTTAATTAATTCCACATATATATCATTAGCATATAAATACATATAGCTTTATCATCATTATACTATAATATATCATATCATATATCGTTTTAATTTATTTTGAATCTTTAATATCATATTCTATCATATCACATTATCTTATTATATATTATCCATTATATCAATCATATATCAATCATATATTTTAAATCATATATCATACACTAATAATATTCTAAGATATATCACTATTACCCTTTTTTACATACACATACTCAAAAGATATATCCTTCCATCAAACTATCTTGAAAGTATCCTTCCTCTTATGCATTGTTCTCTAAGAGACTATTTACTTTACTATCACAATATATGGGATCCCACGAAAAGTTAACAAATAGCCCATTACAATGTTGTTGTTGTCAAGAGAAAGCTTTCCCTAGTAGAAAGACTCTGTGAATCTGTCACGTAATTCTGGGATTCTCTTTTACTCATACAACTTCACACATTTCAACTCACCTCAGGAAAAAATGGTTGATAAAATGTTCTTGTTCTGTAAACCTTTGTAATAATATAGTAGCCTTGAAAATGTGTTTTTTACATTTTAGGCTACGGATTTACTTGTGTGTTTTATGTGTGGTTACAATTTTTAGGTCAGTTATACTTTTTATTATGGTATATCAGTTTAGATGAAATGATTACCTCTGAATAAAAGTTGATTATATCATTAATTACATTAATTTCCTTGCAATGTATGCAATGAATTAAAAATTTATATAAATTTTTAAAATTTCACTATTTTATAAGCAATAACAAAATGGCTTCAAGTTCCAAAACAACAACTAATATTAAAAAAAAATAAAAAATAAAAGTTCTGAACCACAGCAAAAAAACTTTCATATTTACCTAGAATAACAACCTTGAAGATAACTTAAGGCAATCAAAATTACAAAATTGTTTTAGAGATAACTATTCTTTTGGATGTTATTCGGAAGAAATAGTACCAACAACTAAACATCTACATGTTTAAGATTCCAAATTTTATAAAAAGATTTTCAACTATTTTAAAGGAATAACCATTCATTAACTTTATTGAACCAGCTAAAAAGGGTAAACTTGCAAACTACGGCTATATTGTTTAAAAACTGGAAAAGTCTTCGTTTATGATATGTACATTTTATTTGAAGGTGATTTAACAACCGCTGAATTCATTGAAAAACGAAATAGAAAAGAAAATGTTCAAACGATAAAACATTACCATAAAAATTATCCGTTTTAATAGATACAAAGAATGTGTTGAACCTTCCTTAAAATCAGACTTTGTTGGAATATTATAAAGTCATTCTGTTATTTACTTAAAATTTCAAAAAGAGCTTAAAAGTGTTGTTTTAGAAAAAGAAGAAAATGAAGAAAAAATTTTTTAATAATGAATTTGGAAAATTTTTTCATTGTTATAATCTATGGTTAATACGGTGAAACTAGAACAAGTAAATTATATTTCGCAAATTCTTTTATAGTAGTGGCGCAGAAGATTATATAGATTACATTATGATTATTTTTTAAAAATAATAATATTTAATCAAAAGATTATAATCCAAGGGAAAATATTAAATTTGGCTCACCATCTGGAAGTACGTGTAAATTTTATAATTGTAAATATATTAATAATAATATAATAAAATGTATATTAGAATCTGATGATAATTATAAAATAAAATATGAAAATTTTATTTATGAAAATGATATTTTAGACAATATGATTAATTCTAAATTTGAAAGGGATGTATTTATTAATTGTTATAATACACCATCTGGATCTAAAAAAAGATTATCTGAAATTTCCGAAAATTTTGAATCTACTTCTATAAATAAGAAGAAATCCGTAATACACTGATTGGAAGGAATAAAAACTGTTTTATTTGATTTACAATAAATTCTTTTTTAATGAATCACTTACACCTAAAGATAATCTTTAAATACCATCATTTAATAATCTCTTAAATACTTATGATATTATCAACACTGATTTAGAAAACCAAATATTTAATAAAGAAATGAATGAAAATATAGAAAATGATGATAATAAAATCAATAAAATCATTAACGAAGCAAATAAAATTCAACCATAATTAACAGATGACCAAGAAACCTATAATAAAATTCCCTAATTCGATAAAATAAATGACAAATATACAGACCAATATGGTAATATTTATAAAAGGGAAAAACAAAAATATTTCATTTCTAACAAAAAATTGATAATTCTATATACTTTGACAGTTATATTAAAAAATAGAAATATTATATAGAAAAAGGAGAATCAATGAAATTACTTTTTTTAGAAAATTAAAAAATTTGAAACAGAAAAACAAATTATAATAAATAAATTTGAACTGTCTAAATATTATTATCCAAAGAGCTCTTAATATAAAAATATTGATATTTGTCATTACTGATAAATTTTAATGTATTAAATAATTGCTCTTGTACTAAGTTTCATTTCAGAAAATTTATATAAAAAGTTTCACAAAATTTTATTTTGGAAAAGTTTCATTTCGCAAAATTTTTTAAAAGGTTAATAAATAAATAAATTAATAATAAAACAAATAAATAATATATATAATTTAAATAAATTACTAAATAAATAAAAATAAATAAATAAAACTATAATAAATAAATTAAACTATAATAAATAAATAAATTTAAAATTAAATTTTTAAAAAATATATATATCAATATATAATAATAAATATTCATTTGAATTTAAGCTTTAAAAAAATAAAATATTTTATTATACATTTTAAACGTTTTATAATATTTCAATAAATATATATGATTATTAATAATTTTATATATATATATAAGTATAATAAAATAAGTATTAATAATTTAAAAGATGAAAAGGATAATAATTTAAAATATAACTATTAAAATTAAAATATAATTATTAAAAAGATTAAAAAATAATATCTAAATAATTAATTGATCATTTTACACTTTTTATGTCCTTGCGCAGTATTTTAAAAAATCTAAAATTACTAATAAATTTTTTTAATAAAAGAAATATTTATAAATAATCCAGTAAAAAAAAAAAAAAAAGAAAAGAAAAAAAAAAGGAGTTAAAAGTAGCATAAAGTTAGGATGATTTTAGGTGGTATCTATTTTTTTATTATCTATTTTTTTATTTTAGGGGCCATGTTAGTTTCATATTACAGTAAAGGAATAGATCAAAAAGAAATATTTGATAAATTAAAAGTAGCACAAGGAAAAAGTTCAGATGAAGAGTTTAATAAAATTGAAAGAGAGGAATATTTTAAATTTCAAAGTATGTATCATACCCTATATTTTGATTTCTCTTATGGAGTTGCGGATTTTGACTCTTTAGATGAGTATTTAAATTCAATTAATCAAAATTTAAAAGAAGATATTGAAAAATTTTATCCAGATTCTAAAATATTAAAAAATTATAATAATAGAATATATAACAATCTTCGTAATTTATATATAGAAAAGGATGGAAAATTTATTATAATTATTGATGAGTGGGATTATATAATTTCTAGTGAAAAATTTTCTGCCGATGATCAAAAAAGATATATTACTTTTTTACAATATTTAATAAAAGACCAGCCATATATAGCTTTTACATACATGACGGGAATATTTCCAATAGCAAAACAGTTACCGCAATCTTCACTTAATTGTTTAAAAGAATATTCTATGTTAAACGATCAAGTGTATTATCAATATTTTGGTTTCATAGAACAAGAAGTTCGTGATCCTTGTGAAAATAATAAAACAATTAGTTATGAAAAATTAGAAGATTGGTATAATGGATATAAAGGACCTAATGATGAAAAAATATTTAATACATGGTCAGTTTGTCAAACTTTAAGTGAAAATAAAATTAGTAATTATTGGACAAATACTGGTCGTTTTGATGAATTAATAACAATAATTAATTTTAATTTACCTGGTATAAAAGATGAAATTTTAGAATTAATTAACGGAGAAAAACACCACCAAGTAGTATAAATATATATATATATATTAACATAAATAATTTAATGATACAAAATAAGTGCAATAATAATTTAGTAATGATATTATTAACATTATTATTAACATTATTAAACATTATGAAAAAAAAAAAAAAAAATAAAAAAAAAAAAAAACAGATAAATTATAATTATATTGTTAAATTAAATAACGGAAAACTATTTGATAAATATTAAATACATATTTTTTTTAAATAAAATACTAATTCTCTATCAGAAATTATTTATAATTTGATTTATATTTATTACAGTTTCATTTATAACAATTGCAAAAGTTGTATTGATATTAATAATGAAAATGATAAAATTATTTATAAATAATTACTTAAAAATTAAATGGTAATAAAATATTTTTTAACTATAAAAGCATAATGATATATATATATATATAAGAAAATAGTAACTTTTTATGATGATAACTTTAAATATATGCATTATTTTTGTTTACAAAGAAATAATAGTATATATAAGTTATTTCTTTGTAAATAAAAACAACGCATATATTTAAAGAAATATGAATTGAGTTAAAGAAATGTATAAATACAATAAAAGATATAATTTTGAATTAAAACCAATCGAAAAGGAAATAATTAATTATTGTGGAAATGGTAAATATAAATAATAATATAATATAAATAATAAAATATTTATAATAATTATAATGTAAATTAAACAGCCAGATTTTCCGAGAATCAAAAAAAGGCTGTTTTTGAATTCAGGTATTCAAATATTAGAATACCTTAAAAGTACAAAGGACTATTCAGTTCATTATAACAGAGAGAAAATTTTAAGAGCTTATTGTGATGTAGTTTTTTTTTGATGATTAGATTAAAAAAAGATTAATTCTGGATTTATTTTTGTATTAGGAAATAGTCCAATATCATTGAAATCAATTACTCAGAAAATTGTAGCCTTATCAACCACACAAGCCGAATACTTAAGCTTAATAGAATGTACAAAACAAGCTATATGGATAAGAAGATTAGTGAATGAAATATTTAACAAATATATTAGAATATAAATAATAATTATAAAAAATAAATTTTAATAAAATAAAATAATTTTTTGATAAAACTTTATAAACTTATTATATATAAATTATTTACATATTTTACATAACATAAAATTTATGTAATATTATTATGTTTAAATTAATTTTATATGTTTGTATAGAATTTATGATGTTACATAAAACTATTTTATATCACTTTATAATAAATCACACTATAAATCAGTGATAATTAATCAAATGATTAATTACAGATTGATTTATTAATTTAATTTAATGTAATTTAATAAATAAAGTTTTTATTTTAATTTTATATCAGTTATAAATATATGATTGCTAATCATAAATTTTAATTAAAATTTAAAACTTTAATTATTATATAAATATTATTAATTATAAATAAACACCAGTATATTGGACTTTGAATTCTATAATTTATATATAATTTTCTTTTTTCGATATACATATTATTGATCTATTTTACATTATTGTATTATGTACTACATTTATTGTATCATATTTTCTATCCAATCATCCAATAATTTTAAATAAAGAGTTGGTATTTCATTATTGGATCAATAATGACATTTTTATATTGAAATATTAATATTTCATTTAATATTAATAAAAATATTCCTATAATCACAATGAAAATAACAATACATAATATAAATAATAATAATTTTATTTATTAAAACTTTCCTAGTGTCACCGTCACCATATATTTAATACATTCAATAATAACAAAATTTTAAGTAAAAAAAAGTTTTTTTGTCATTTAATACCATAATTAAAAAACTTTATTGAAAGATTTTTAAATAAAAAAAAATATTTCAAAATATTTCAAAAAAGTCTGAACCCCATCAGTATCATATATTATCTTTCACAATTAATAAAATATGTAGTAAAATGTAAATATAAATAATTATCGATATTTTATTTTTTAAACATTTTATAAAAAAGTAAAATTTTATCAAAATTTCTTCGAATAAAATAATTATAGATAAATTAAATTTCTTTCAATACTGAAAAAAACCTATTTATAATTTATTTTAAATATTTTTATTTTCATAAAATCTATAAATAATTTTTTGTATTACAAAGAATATTTAACGAAAAACTATATTTATTATGTATTATATTTTTATACCTTTTTTTTTTTTTTCTGACATAAATTCAATACAAAAGTATACGTAATAATAATTATATTTTTTGATCCTTTTGTAAATAAGTTAATTTAATAATATTTTTAATAATATTTAATCAAAAAAAAGATATAACTAATAAATTAACTGTAATATATTAATTAACAAATAATAATTATAAATCATATATTATAATATAAATACTTGAAATAAAATTTAATATTGATAATTAAAATTAAAATTAAAAAAAAATATATATATATATATATATATATATATATAATTTTATGTTCTTTTATTTCATCTTATTATTATTATTTTTTTTTTTCAGTAATAAGAAGAAATAAATAATTTTCAATTAAAAATAATAAATTAATAAATAATCAATAATAATATCAATAAATAATAAAATTTTATTATTTTTTAATTAAGAAAAAAAAAAAAAAAAAAAGAAAAAAAAAAGAAAAATATATTTTATAGATATAATAATATAATTATTTTAAATCATATTTACATATTTTATTATTGATTAATAAAATATTTTAAGCATTAAAATAATAATAAAGTTTTTTACAAAGTAAAATTTTATAAAAATTCTTAGATAAATCAATATATAAAGAAAATGGCTCAAGTAAATCCAATTATGTTAATTTCAGCAGCTCAAATTGTATGCATAACATTTTAATTTCATAATATTTATTAATAAAATGTATTGAAAATATGAGTTATAACCATATTTTTATTTTAAAAATAACAATAATAATTTATGAAAAAATAATATAAAGGCTATGTCAAAAAATAATTATGAAGATGCTATTAAACATTTGACTAATTTAATTAATGCTTTTCCAAAAGTTACACCAAGTATTGCTTTAATTCAAAGATGTAATTGTTATTACCAAATTAAAGAAGTAAGAATAAAATATAGAATTTATTTCATAATAATTTAAAAATAATAAAAGCAAAAATAATGACTATATATATATATTTATTATTATTATTATTATTATTATTATTATTATTATTATTATTATTATTATTGTTATTATCATTTTAATTATTTTATTTTATTTTATTTTTATAATTATAATATATATATAATGGAAATTAAAATATAGTACCAAAAAAGTATTGACGATGGTTTAGCTGTACTTAATTTACCTGATCTTCAATTACAAGAAGGTAATTACTATATTTATACAAAATATGAAATGTAAACAAAAAAAAAAGTATTTATTAGTAATTTTCGGCTAAATATATATATATTTATTTTATATTTATTTTTATTTTTATTTATTTAAAGAAATTGTTTCTGGCATAAAATCTATTCATGGTACAGCGAAACGTCGTATTGCTGAATGTAATTATTAATATAAAGAAATTAGTATTGATAATTTAAAAATATATATATATATAAATATTCTAAGTAAATAAATATATACATTCTATATAAAAATAATATAATTTAGCTTACACTGCTTTAAATCAACCAGAAAAGGCAAAGGAATACGCTGAAAATATTGAAGAAATTGAAAAGAATTTCAAAGATACCGAAGCCAGTCAAAAGTTACGTGAAGAAGGTAATGAATTATATAAAGCTGGTAATATTGAAGAAGCTTTAAAAAAATATAAGGAAGCCTTTGAATTAAATAAAACTAGTGAAATTATTTGTGGTAATATTTGTGCTGCATACTTAAAAATTGAAAAACTTGATGAAGCTGAATATTGGGTAAACAAAAGTTTAGAACTTAAGCCTCACTGGCAAAAAGGATTTTATCGTAAAGGTTTAATTTTAATGAAAAAGAAGGAATATTACAAAGCTATGGAAGCATTTAACGAATGTTTATTAACTTCTCCAAATGATACTGAAATTAAAAAAATGTATTCCGAAGTAGCAAAATTATGTACTGAATTTGGTTTAAATGAACAAGGTTATCCAAAAGAAATTAAAAAAGGATTAGAAGAATTACAAAAAGGATCATGGGTAAATGAATAAACTAATTTAAATATATATATATTTTGCAATTAAATATTTTATTTATTTAAAATTCTTTAAGTATTAAATATATTCTATTTATTCAAATACAATTTTAAATTATAATATTAATATGTATATTTAAATTATTATCATTATTATTATTATTATTATTATTATTATTATTATTATTATTATTATTATTATTATTATTATTATTATTATTATTATTATTATTATTATTATTATTATTAAAGGATCCAGTTGAGTGGGTTAAAGAAAAGAAATCCGAAATTAGATATTTCGGTTTGGAAAAATGGGATAGAGAATGTATTGCCCATTTACTTGATCCAGAATTTCAACAAGCAGTTTATGATGGTATGCAAACTAAATATCCAGATTTTAGAAAGGGTATGCTTCCACGTGGTTTCATTCCAAAAGATGCTAGCAGAGTAAATAAATGAAAAGAAATTTTGTCATTTTATTTTATTTAATATATATATAATGACAGATTAAGTATAGAATTTAATATCAATTTTATTAATGTTTTAATCGTAAATTATATATATGTTTTTTTTTATTTTATTTTATTTTTTATTTTTTTTTCTTTTTTTTTTTAAATTTTAAAGGTTCAATATGACGTGGAATCCTTACCAACATATGTTCTTCCAACTGAAATGTTAATTTCATTATATTACCTTTTAATTTTAATGCGTAATGTATACGAAGATATGGATTGGTCTATCATTTTCAGTATGTATTATCCACCAAACCCACAAAATGGACCAGTACGTGATCCTCCACTTCCAATTTATGGTGCTATTGTTTCAAAAGATGCTAGATTGGTAATTGATATCATAAAATATATGGAAGGTGAAAATAATGCTAGACGTACCTTCGATGATATGATTAACTTATTTACAGAAGAAGAATATGAAAGCAGAAAATTAAAATGTATAGCTGTTGATGAACCTGAAAAATTCTTAGAATTTGTTAAACTTTACAATAAAGATAAAAAATTAGTAGCTAAAAAACCAAGAAGTTCTGACAAAAATGCTAAAAGTAAAATTGATAAAAACTTAATTGGATTAATTATATCAGCTTTAGCATTTGTTTGTATGATTGTTTACACTATTACAATGAATATTTTACAAAAGAAATTAGAAGTAAATGATCCATTAACTGAAGAAAATCCAACAGAAACACCATTCGCTGAAGGAACTAAAGATGAACTATAAAGAAATAAAAAATATTATTAAAAAATATCATATATACATTTATCAAATTGTTAGATGAAAAAAAAGTACTTATAATAATTATAATAATAAAAATAAAAATAAAAATAAAAATAAAAAAAAAAAAAAAATAAATAAAAATAAATAAAAATAAATAAAAATAAAAATAAATAATTAAATAATTAAATAATAATAAAAATTGTATTTTTATCATTTTAATTTAAAGTTAAATGTGACTATATTTTCTTCCTTTTAATAAAATTATAATTTTATTATTGTTTTTATTTTATTTTATTCAATCTGTACTTAAATTATATTCATATTTTACTATTTATTTTATTTTATTATTTTATTTTATTTTTATTAATACTTAGTTAACTATTTATATTTATTTTATTTTGTTATATTTTTATTAAAACTTTACTCTTTTATATTACTTCACTTTTTATTTTATTTTATTTTATTATATTTTTATTAATACTTCACTCTTTAATATTACTTCACTATTAATTTTATTTTATTTTATTTTATTTTTATTAATACTTTACTCTTTTATATTACTTCACTATTAATTTTATTTTATTTTATTTTATTTTATTCAATCTGTACTTTCTTATTTAATAATCTACTTTTTATTTTATTTTATTTTATTTTATTTTATTCAATCTGTACTTTCTTATTTAATATTCTACTAGTTATTTTATTTTATTGTATTTTATTTTATTCAATCTGTACTTTCTTATTTAATATTCTACTAGTTATTTTATTTTATTTTATTTTATTTTATTTTATTTTATTTTATTTTATTTTATTTTATTTTATTTTATTTTATTTTATTTTATTTTATTTATTTTCATTTAATTACACATTTATTTTTAGGAAAGTAAGAGAATCCTTTGGAACACTCATTAAGTCTTTGTCATTGTAGAAGTCAATGTAAGTCATACCGAAACAAGTTTTATAAACATTTCCCCATTTGAAGTTATTAAGTAAAGAGCAGACCATATAACCACGAACATCAACACCATCTTCGACATAAGCAAGACAAAGGTTTACAAGGTATTGCTTGTACCACTCAATACGGTATTCATCATGAAGGATATATCCATTAATGTTCTTTCCATCTTCAATAATGTCTTATTCATAATAATATACATATTCTTCAAAATCAATATATTATATTTGTATTATGTAAATATGAAGGATTAGTAATGGAGATTCTCTTTTTCTATATCGGTTAAATTTTGATTATCTTGGTTATGAAGAGGTTTTTACTATGCTAAACAAAAAAAAAAAAAAAAAAAACAAGAGAGCTCCTAATAATTGGATATGAAAATTACTAGGATGACTATACACAGATCATTAGACTCAGAATTCTTTAAAAGATGTGTTTTAAAAAATAATTGTTCTCTTATATTGAATCTTAGTTCCTCTAGAACTAAAGTTCCATCAAAAAGATACATATAATTATATTTATTAATATGTTTTTTACAATAAAAAATAAATAAATGGAAAGAAAATAAAGATAATTTCCTTTAATTATTTTCCAACAAAGAAAAAAAAAAAAAAAAGGTCATTGATGATATATTAGAGAAAGTGGAACATCTATATATCCAGTGGATAAATGATTGGTTACCTTTACCATAAAATAGACAATATTTAGGTCAATTTTTTGTAATTCTAGCACTTCTTATTGAAATATTAATATTTTATCTATATTTATATCTTAAAAGTAAATTTTAATTAAATTCTAAAACATTAGTATATTTACAGTTTAAAATTAAATAAATATCATGAATGAACATATCATAATCTGTTCTTTCAATACCTTATTTTGTTACAATATCATGCGAATACACTTCAATAACATCAATTGAATTATTAGATATATTTCCTATCTTGAATTTTTTATGTAGAGTTCGAAATTTTTTAGTTCAAGAATATTTACGTGTAACAGGAATATGTTTAATAAAACTATTAATTCTATACATTTATAAAGAATTTCGTTTGCATAGAAGCGCAGAAACTAACTGATTTTTCTTTTTTTTTTTTTTTTTTTTTGTTATTAACACAATTATTGAGAACTTTAACTTAATTTATTTATTCATATATTACATTTATTAATTAATTTCATGAATATTTTTAATATAAAAAAAAGGCACAATTAATAAAAAAATAATTACTATTTGTCCAATTTGAACATAATAGTATTTTAAATAGTAATGTAAATTAAAAGTAATATTAAAAATAAAGTACATAAATAAATTCAAAAAAAAAGTTCATATGCAACGAATCCTCACCTCCAGATTATAGGATTTCCGTTTAAAGGAATTCTTATTACGAATTAAGGTTTATATTGACTATCTGAAAGAAATTATGGACTTCTCCTTCAGAGGCATTTGCCCTACTAGCCTGTCTTAATGCATTTTCAGTGTTGACATTCCTGGTTAGTTTGAGCTTATACCGTTGGAATAGCAACCCTTGCGGAATACTATCCATTGGCATAATTTCTGTAAAGAGAGCCACATCTTTGCCTTGATTGATTTTTCTGCCATATCTCTATTCCAGTAAAAGTTAACAATTGCTATTTTTTTTTTTTTCTTTGGAGTAGATTTAACTAATTTATGGGATAAAAATTTTACTTTCTATATCCTATGCATGATGTCTACAATGTGATATCTTTCAAAGTGAAACAGAGATAATATAATTCGAGCTTTTCCATTTTTTAAAGCATCTTACTTGAGCAATTGCACATTTTGCCGAAAGAGGAGAAATGTTAAGTTCTTTAAAAATACAAACGGATGTAAAATTATTCGCATTGGAAAATCCTTCAATCCAGTATAATCCTGTATTAACTAGTGTAAATGTACTTTTCGTTCATGTTGGATCCAAGTAGAAGTGTATAATACGAAATCTACCTAATTACTATAACAGAAAATAACATTCGTTTATAAGGGATAGGAATATGAGGATTCTTAAGAAATCTTTTAATAGAATAATGTGTTTTATTAACTTTATTATTCATTTTCTGTATGATAGGTTTCAATTCTAAATCATTTGAAAACAGTACACCTAAGTAGGTATAACAATTCATTTTAGGTAACTCCTGTCTTAAAAGATAAAGGGTAGGGTTACTATTATTAAGAAATAACCTCTCCTCGTACTACTAAACTGGCATATTAATTGATATCAAATTGCATTTCATTATTTCTAGCCCATCTACTGGCAAACTTTAAAAATTTCTTAAGTTGCGATTTTGTTGGAGCATATAACACAATATCATCTGTAGAGAGACCTCCACACTAGCGTTTATGGCCAATCGAGATTCCATATTTATTACATTTATTAAAAATATTATTAATGAACAAGTTAAAACAAAAATATTGATGAAGGACAATCTTGACGGACCCCTTTCTTAATACTAAATCATTTTCCGATAATATTCAATCAATCCTTACACAAATCTTGAAAGATAAGTATAAGTTTCAATAAAATTATAGGCACTTACCTCTGATACTTAAGTGATAAATCTTCATTAATAAATTATATATAGGAACTGAGTCATACTTTTTAAGGTCCAAAAAAGCAAAGTCTGTATCTTTATTTTCAAAATTTGGTCTCTGAAATATAATTCGTAATGAAGGGTAAAGACTTATACATTCTTTTCGGTTACGAAATCCAGATTGTTCCGGTCTAATAGATCCTTTATTAATTCCATATTTAGAGATTCTATCTCTTCTCAAAAAATTCCATCCATTGGTATTCTCAGTAAAGACAAAAAGAAAACTTTTCTGTGTTAGAATGTGAAATCGGATTTTAGAATTTAAATTAGGCACACAGGGAGCATTGGGTGCATGATTAGAAATTTTAATATTTATTAAATTAGTTGAACTGGGATTTTGCTGAGTTTGTATTATTGGATATTAAATTTTGTTTTAAATGCTGAAAAGAAACCTTATGATTCCATTTAAAACATCTACAGAAATACTATAAATGATGATGTTTTTGAAATATTAATATATGAACAACATAGGTGTTTGATGCTAAAACTATGCTAAAAACTATACCATTTTCATCAAAAAATAAAAATAAAAAATAAAATAAAAATAAAATAAAAAAATAAATAAAAATAAAATAAATAAAATATATATATACATAGTTTTAGCATAATCATAACATAAATATACATATATATATTAGCAATATATGCTTATACTATTATTATTATTACTATTATTATTATTATTATTATTATTTTATTGATATTATTATTATTATTTATTAAAATTATTAAAATTATTATTATTATTATTATTATTATTATTATTATTATTATTAATATTAATATTATTGTTCAAAAAACTATGTTGTTAATTAAATAAACATATATGCATATATTACTAATATTAATTATAAAACCATATAGTTTATATAAATATAATATGAAAATTTAACCCTAGATATTGCTTTTTCACATTCTTTTTTTCAAATTTTTTTTGGTCGATATTTGGAGTATATATTTTAATCCTGAAGGAACTATAATTGAAATTAGTAATTTGTTTCATTGACAAAATATTATTCTTGAATTTTTTTGTATTTTGAATGAATAAATTCTTTCATTTTATTATTAGTCCATGAGTGTATACCACGGATAAAAATCAACCTTATATTATCACTATATAGTGAAATATCTTCTCCATAATGAACATTAAATTAAAAATTGATAAAGATGAAAGTAATATTAACTAAAACACTAAAAACTAAGAGATATAAAGATTATTATAAAATGTAAAAAAAAAAAAAAAAAAAAAAAAAAAATATATATATATATATATATATATATATTGAAAAATTAAAAAATAATTATAAAAGTATATATTAGTTATATTTTCTTTGTTTCTTCTTTTTCTTCACTTTGAATTTTCAATTATTTAAACAAAATAAACGACTTTATATATTATGTTATAGTGAATAAACTTTTTTTTTTTTAAACTTTTTAGTTTTTGTTTTTCGTTTCCATAAAAAAGTCTCTATTTAATGTAATAATTTTCTATAAAATAATCATGTATAAACTATATTGCAAAGGTAAATAAAATGGTAGTAGTAAAAAGCTATATAAAGATTCCCATTCGTTTAAGAAAGTTTTAAAAACAAGCTTTGGAGTGAATCAATCTCCTACATTTCCATTTTACAATAAATACATGGATTTAAATAATGCTATAGAAAAATACATTTATAGAATAATGCTAAAGTAAATAATACAATAGATTTATTATTAAGATAATATGTAGAAACTACATAATATTATTAATTATATAACCCTAAATGTTACTACTGCATATCCAATTTAAAACAATATAAAAAAACAACATAAAAAATAAGGTCACTTTATGTATTTTTCATATATTCTAAATTTTCTTTCTTCGTACTAGAAACCAATTAAGAAAGGATAACCATCGATTATCATCAAAATTATAGAAAATTGTAATTAGTACACCTGATATAGGCTATTTCTTTTCCATCAACCATCAAAAGACCTAGAAAAACAGTTCATTGGGGAGTAGCAAAGGGGAAAATATGAAGGTCTTGAAAAATACGCATATAAGTACTAATAGTAGAATTTCTTTTAATACAGACTTACAACCTTTACAATATAAACCATTTTTTAATTTTATTAAATCCTTTTTTTGATATTTTGAGATGAGCCAATACATCATAACATACTTATATTGATTAAAAAGTGAATATTCTTAATATGAATTTTATTGGATTTTTAACTTTTATATAATTTTAAAAAAAAATATTAAAATATACATTCATTATTTTATTATTTATTAAATAAATTGATCAATATAAAAAAATTTTTAATAAATTTTTATTATTAGAAATTATAACTTGTTCATAAATAAAAACCATACCATTTTGATATTTATTAATATAGGCTCCTAATTATATAGATATATCAACACATGGTTTTGAACACATATTTGTCATAAAACCCTATATGCTTATTAATAACTTGGAGCCTATATTAATAGATGTATATATTTATTTTTATTATAAATTATAAATTAAAATAATATATATGTTTTAATAATTTTAATATATAATTATTAAATTTCAAAATGTATAAACTCTAAAATGAATTTATTATACACTTTACACCAATAATATTTTTCTTTTAAAAAAAAAAAATTTAAATTCTTATTATTATATTATTTTATAATTATTATTTATTTATTAATTTTTTATTTTTATTTGTATTTGTATTTTAAAATTTTTATATTTATTTTTATTTTTTTATTATTTATTATTAATTATTAATCAATTATTTAAAAATTGATTTCTTAGATTATTATTTGTATTTTTTTTTTTAATATTCATACATTTTGTATATTTTAGAATTTCATATATAATTAATATTTTAATTTATATATTTATCTATTTTCAATACTTTATACAACAATATGAAAATGTTTAAAAAAAATTGAAAATTTTTGTAAAATTTTTATTAATCTATTTATTATTTTATTACAATAATTTCCATAATTTTTCAAATTTATTCTTGTTCAACATTTTCAAGGTACCATTGACCAAGGTAAGTAAGAGAATCCTTTGGAACACGCTTTAATTCCTTGTCATTGTAGAAGTCAATGTAAGTCATACCGAAACGAGTTTCATAACCATTTTCCCATTCGAAGTTATCAAGTAAAGACCAAGCCATATAACCACGAACATCAACACCATCTTCGACATAAGCAAGACGAAGGTTTTCAAGGTATTGCTTGTACCAGTCAATACGGTATTCATCATGAAGGATAGATCCATTAATGTTCTTTTCATCTTCAATAATGTCTTTTTCATAGTAGTCAGCGTATTCTTCATGACCAATAGATTTGAAGTAATCAAGAGTAACCTTATCATTAGCACGAGAAACCTTGTAATTTGGTTGAGCACATCCATTTTCGGTAATAATAATACCATTCTTAATTAAACCTTCATAACGCTTAGAGAACCAGTTAAGACCAACACGAATAGTTGGACCATACTTGGTGTTCCAGGATGAACCAGCTTGAGAACCAAGAGTTGGAGGAATACAAGTCCATCCATCTCCACGTCCCTTACAGTTATCATCCCACATATCTCTCTTAGAGTTTTCAAAGTTGGCTTCTTCATCAGTTGGTGGTTCAACGTAAGTACCATCTTCATTCTTAACTTGAGCAGCCCAGTGAGAAGTGTAAGTGTTCCAACCTAAGAAGTCTGAGGATGATCCCTTTAAAAGAGCCTTTTCTTCTTCAGTAAAGACAGGCATATCCTTACCCATTCTTTGCTTAACTGATTCTGGGTAATCACCAACAATTGGTGGATCAGAGTACCAACCAATACGGAATTCAGCAGCTAAGTTTGCGTACTTCTTGTTGTTTTCTAATTCTTCTTCAGACATACCTGGTTCTTCCCATGGAATTTGAGCTTCACCATCAATGGTAATACCAATAAGACCCTTTTGTTCCTTTTGGAACTTCTCACGGTAAACCTTAACAGCTTTAGCATGTCCAAGAAGAATGTTGTGTGAACACCAAACATCTTCTAATCTTTGTGGTGGACGGTTGGCTGGAAGAACTTCAGAATCCTTAGAGTATTGAGATGGACCAATTTCGTAAGAACAACCTCCTTCTAAATCGAGACCAGCAGTATCGTTTTGGAGCTTACGTGGGGCTTCACCAGTACATCTATATGGAGCTTTACCTGGACCAAGACGGTAACCAGAAACACAATTAACCCATGGTTCGTTAATGGTGATCCAATTCTTGACACGGTCACCGAAACGTTCGAAACAGAATTCGGCATACTTAGCGAAATCATCTTGAGAGTGATAATCTAACCAACCACCATACTTTTTATGAAGTTCATATGGAAGATCCCAGTGGTAAAGAGTAGCAAGTGGAGTAATGTTATTGGCAATAAGAGTGTTTATAACCATATCATAGTATTCGGCACCCTTTTCATTAACATTCCACTTACCATTAACCTTTCTAGCTTGACCATCTGGGAAAAGACGTGGCCATGAAATGGAGAAACGGTAGTGAGTAGCATTCATGATTTTCATCATCTTAACATCTTCATCGAATTTGTGGTAAGAATCACAAGCAACATTACCGTTAGTGGAATTTTTGTTTGATCTATCACCAGATTCAACATTCTTTGGATAAAGATGAGTGAAGTGATCCCAAACAGATTCACCACGACCTTCTTCATTCCAAGCACCTTCAACTTGGTAAGCAGCAGTAGCAGCTCCCCATTTGAAGTCGGATGGAAGCTTCTTCTTTTTATCAGTATCATCACCATCAGATTCTACAGCAGAATCTTCTGGATTTTCAAGTGCAGCACTAACTTCTTCAGCATCGGAAACAGCAGCAGCATCATTAGCAGCGGCATTGTTTTCCTTAACAATACATTTCTTAGCAGTGGTAACAGCTAATAAAGTAGTGAAAACAGCGAGAGTCTTCATTTTTTATTAAATATATCTATAATTAAATAAACTAAATCTATAAAATATAAATTCTTTTGAACCAAATAATTTGGCGGAATTTAGAGAAATAAAAAAAGATGAAATAAATTATTATTTATATATTTTTTTTAAAATAATAATTTCTATATAGAATAAATATTATATAAATAATAATAATTTAAATTAAATTTTTTGTTTCATTTTCATTACTTAAATAATATATTAAATTATATTAAAATATATTATTCATATATTATAAATATGAAAGAATATAAATGATAAAAAAAAATATTAACAATATATTATTTTAATATTGTGTTACATATTTAATAAATTTGTAATTTTCTAATTAAATAAAATATTATAAAGTAAAGTTTATAAGATATAATTTTATATGTTTTCTTTTTAATTTACTATGAGATTACTAGGTTACATTATTTATAATTATTAAAAAATGAATGTACAATAATTAATATGTATATTGTTTATTAAATATTGAACTTTAATAGTTTTTTTTTTTTTTTTTTATAATTTATTAAAGTTTTTAAAAAAAATTATGAAAAAAACAAATAAATTAATAAAATTAAAAATTATATTTCTTAGCATATGAAATTTTTATTAAATATTATTTATTTTTAAGGTTAGTTATTAAATAAGATCTGAATTTTTAAAGTATTTAAATGTTTAACCACAATAGCAGTTAAAGATTAATTTTCTTTTTTATAATTAACGTTTTAGTTAATTAAATCTCTTAAAATTATTACCACTAATATTATTATTATTATTATTATATTATTATTATTATTATTATATTATTATTATTATTATTATTATATTATTATTATTATTATTATTATGAGTATTATTATTATTATTATGAGTATTATGATTACAATAAATAAAATTATTTTTTATTATTATTTTTATTTTTATACTAAATATATTTAATCAATATTACGGATTTATATCCTTTTTTGGTTATATTAAAAAAAATGTAAAATTAATAATATTTTTTTAATTGCGGGTAATACTAGAATAACGATACTAATTTACTAATTCCTATTAATATTCAAGAATATTGTATGGAAATCTTATAATGTTAATTATAATTAAACAAAAAAAAGTAATAATCTAATATATATATATATATATTAATATTAATAATAATGATTAATACGTTAGAATATTTTAAATTACTATTTATTTTATTTATATCTATTTAAATATATAATTTTTATAATAATATTATTATTTAATAATAATTAAATATTTAATGTGAAATATTGAAACTAATTTAATTTTTTTAACATAAAATAAATAATTAATAGACCAATAATTTATACCTTCTATATAATATTATGACAAAGTTAATAATTTAAATAAAAAATTTAGAGCTATAATTAAATAAATTTCAAATTATTATTTCAAAATACCAAATTTCAATACCCAACAACAATAATTATAAAAAGAAATATATATATATTCTTGACTATCATATACCTAACTATTAGAATATGTGAAATACATGAAAAATAAGCTTCAAATATATTGAATCATATAGTAATATAAATAACGTATAACTCCCAATGTATTAAGATAAAAGCATTTAATTTATAATAATTAAATGCTAGTAACTCTTTATCATAAAATATATTAATGAAATTGACGTAATTATATGCCATAAATTTCATAGCAATAGTTTGCCGGAGACAATATTATGTCAGTCAAAGAAAAATAAATTAGTGTTGTAAATTATGATAAAAGCTGCTTATTCTGTCAA